>JACSZP010007019.1:7802-31003 GCA_016161895.1 Pinna nobilis | reverse complement strand
GGGGGAGATTAACGTGCCAACACCTCTTGTGACACGGGACCTCCGTTTTTACTGTTTCATCCGAAAGTCAGGGACGGCCAACCACGGAGTGGCGCTGCGGGAAGCAGTCGAAGTCGAACACGCTAACCACTCGGCCACAGAGGCCCCTCTTCTTTTTTTTTTTTTTTACTAAAATAAAGACTTTGAACTGTTGTTGTTCTACCCGAACTACCATGATATGTGATTTCCATAAGTTTGGCGAAAAACATTAAACAGAGACATCCAGATGATTGACTTGTATCAGGTATCAACATTGGAAACTATATTTGTTTATACTCCTTTTCGGCTTACTTTGATTCTTCAACAAAATGTAAAATGAACATTTATTGAAATTTCCTTCTGTCTTGTCGTCTAAGAAAAAAGTATATATCAACTCGATTTTAAGAATGCAAAGATGTTCAAACGTTAAAGGTTTTAGCTTGAGGTACAGTGCAAGCTACATGTATCGAGAACATTTAAGAGACTAACCAAAAGGGTTGTCATAAGTGATGTACTCTTTATGTGATACTAAGTATTCAATAAGAGCGCAATTTTGAGGACCTTATCTGCGAGATGCTGCTTTAGTGAGGATGATCGCTGGAAAAATTTAAATTGTTTTCGAAACTTATACACCTTAAAATGACGCAAGAAAGGTGGGTCTCCTTGATTGAATAAAGTTTTTCGTTTAAACTGAGTATACGGGTAAAATATCCTAATCGACGTAAGCAAGTAATTTTTATTGTCATGTGCGATTGAGCAACACACCTAAATCATATCATGCACTGCCCTTTACCAAATGATTCACTAGTTATCTATTTGGTCAGTCTATCCAAACCCGTTCCCCGTGAAAATTCAGGAAGATTAAATCTACAGTTGTAGAGATATTGAATACAGCAAACAAGTTGCGGTCTTGTTTTATGAGACACTGCAGAATTTAATTCTAAAAACTCGTGTTATCTTTTCTAGTATAACGATTGTCTTTGTGATTACTACTCCCGGATGGTTCGGTATACGGCATCAAAAAGGGGACAAGCCCTTGTTCGATAAAATGTTTCGTAAAAATATTGACTTCTATGATCCTATCCAAGAAGGGTAAATAAGTAAGATTTTAAGTGCAGTCACTACGAACTAAAGCAATAGTCGTATATTTTTTTATTTTGATAAATATACTTGAAATTCAAAAAGGACCACTTTTGGTAAAAAACAAGAAAAGACTTTCGTATGTAGAAAACATACTAAATAAATGACTTCACCTCCTTACAATACATCTATACTCTATTCTGAGATGATAACTTTAAAGTAAATGCAATCGGCATAGAAATGATGAAAAATAATTGATAAATTATGTTAAAAAAACTCTTACCTACTTACGGGCTTTGTCCTGAAGATATCGGTATGTGATTCCGTTATTTATGTGGTAATGCTTTTATCTTTATGTCCATCACCTTATATTACCTTGACTCTATTAAGAGCTATGTCTGTCTTGAGTACTAACTCAGCTGTGATGTATTATTAACGGTACTTAATGTTTTTTCTTTGTCTTTGTCATCGACATGGCCAAAGTCAAAAGGAATTAGTTGAGATCACTGTCTTTCATCCTTCGTTGAAAACAAACCTCAATAACAATGAGTGTGTGTGATTAAAGGACGTAACAATTCATCTTGAAAATGTTTTATTAATAATTCAATTACAAGCACTTTACCAACTTCATGTTACTATGAAAAATCATGATTAATTGATGGGAACTAATTAAACGTATAGGATATGAGTGACGTCAGATACATTTTTATTACTGAGTTACCTTGGTCCTTTGTTTACAACCGTCAGAACATGAAATTTTCAAAAAAAGATCTTACATGATGGAGCCATCGTGGCTGAGAAGTTAGCAATTTCGCATTGGTCGTGGGTTCGAATCCGCGTGGCGCTGCAGTTGGGTTTTCCTGTTCTCGAGATGAAACAGTAAAAACAGAGGTCCGTGTCATAGTTGGTCTTGTCACGTTAATTTACCCTCACTCGAGCCACGTAGTGCCACTCCGCGGTTGGCCGTCCCTGTCTTTTGGATGAGAGAGTAAAAACCGAGGACCCGTGTCACAGTAGATGACACGTAGTTGGAACGTTAAAGAACCCTCCCCGTTCTACGGCCAGCATTGCCGAGCATAGACAAAATTTAAATTATCGCCCCACACCGGCACACGGTGACGTCTCTATATGAGTGAAATATTATTAAATGGGACGTCAAACAACAATACAACAACAACAATTGCTCCATGGTCATAAGTGCCGAACATAGGCCAAAGATGTCGCATTTCACCAGCATTGGTGAGGCAACCATATCAGTGAAAGATTAGTGAGTCGGACGTTAAGCANNTTTTTTTTTCAGTTGAGACAGTAAAAAAACCGAGGTTCGTGTCACAGAAAACGTCGAGGCGTTAAAGAACCCTCATTACGTAATGGCCGCAAAAACACAATTGAAGTCATTTGCTGGAACTCAATGACACCATCATAATGGTAAAAGATGCTTGAGTGGGACGTTTAACAGCAAAAACACTAAAACAACTAGGTATTCATTTTACCGGAGATGATCAGGCTGGGCTTGAAAGTGTAGAATGAGAGTATCGCTGACTTTCTCATTTGTGAAATAGACTATACATTTAGATTTCACTTATTGGAAAAAAATCATAGAATATTATCATGTTTTCTTATTATAGAAACATTTATCAAGGTTTTCACAATAATCATTACGGCGAAAGCATGAAAGATTATATTTTATTCCGACAAGTCATCCTATCATTAAGTTCACTTTCTTGAATTCATTTACCTTAAGCTTTCGTTGCGTATCGTGATTAAAAACTTTATTAGCACACAGAACTTCTCACTCTTTCTATCTTTTAGTTTATCATCATTTTCTCGTAGTTAACTTCTATTTCTGTTTTACAGTACCCTAAAAATGTGTTAAATTCACATTAATCATAAGTCGAGGCAAAGTCAACAAAAGTGTTTTTCCACTCAACTTATGAATTTTGTCGTTAAAATGATATATTATGCATATATTATTCATTTATTTGTAGACCATGTTTTCCAATTTGCACTTAATGATATATAATCGGAGCGAAATATGTTCCATTCCCGGATACATTTTCCCCGTTACCGGTATCTCTTTTTTCCGCTTTTCACTGTGGTTAACCTTCATCTTTCACTTCATATGTCAATCCCTCAACGCTGAAACTGATACTCCACCATAGACAAAAAATCATATCATTTATTAAGTTTTATCTGCAGCTCTATCTATTGCGTAATATTTTCCTTTAAGGTCAGACAGTTTCTCAGACGAGAGGTCATGTGGTTACTTCATCAGACTCCATAGGCATGCGTATTACGCTGCTAATAAGAGACCTTGAAGTTAGGGTTCCCAGATAACTAGCACGTAACTGTTCTAATAAGTATGATAAATTATTACGTAACAGTTCACAGGAAATATACGCCCAAGTTCTAATTTTAGTATCTTTTCATGAATCAGTTGCTGTCTTTTTCAATTTTGTGAATAAACATTGAGTTTATGCGATATTTTCAAATTGGTGTATCTCTCCAGGTAAAAGTATGCAAGCATTTGTTGGCGTTTTGTACAATAGATTTGTGACGCTTAATTTTAAGTTTTCTTTTTAAATTGGCAATTAATTAAAAGAGTAAAAGTGTTATAATAATACATGTACGATATATATGAATTATATATTTCTTTATTGATGAATAATATTAATTAGTGATAAAACAGCAAAAGCAAGTGGAAATATGCAAGCTCTGTTTTTAGACGCCCCTCTCTCTCTCGGAAAACAAAAAAACGACATTAAAATAAAGTATTATATTATTATCAGACTCTTTCATCGTTTTATTATCCTTTGTCATAAGCAACACAGAACGACTGTTTTGTATCAATTTTCAACGGAGTTTGCTAATCCGAACAACCTTTAGAACTGTCGATTTCCAATGCGAGATCGTTTTTAACAGTCAAAACAGAACACACTAGCTTGCGCTGGTGGAATAAGATTATCAGTGGGGAGCTTTGCTTTCAAGAAGAAAAATTTAGCTCGATAACCAGTCAGACCAGTTACAGTAGTTATTGAACCACCCCTTCAATGCTATTATACGGAATTGACACCAAGGTGCTCAAGAGTTATTCAAGTGCAGTGATATTTCAATCGCAGTCTCAAGTAAGACTATTTAAAGGAGACAGAGGAATCGCACTGCAAATATAACATCTCTTTCTCTCTCTCTCTCTCTCTCTCTCTCTCTCTCTGTCTCTCTCTCTCTCTCTCTCTCTCTCTGTATGTGTGTGGGTGGGTGAGTTCTTTAGTAATAAAAGCAAGTATCCATGGTTCTAAGTAGTCATTAAGTCGACACTCATCAGCTCATCAGACGAATTGGTATAATTTCAAACAAAGTAAGTCTTCAAATATCTGATTAGCTTTCCATAATATACGATATTCATGTGTTTAATTGATATTGGGTTTTGAAAAAAAAACCTTATCAAAGCAATACGGCATCTTTTATTCTTACGGGATTAAATGTAAAAACCAATACTTCAAAGTTGACTGCAAGTGCAAACTAAATGCATTTAGTTCTAATTAATTCATATCTGATGCATTCAGAGCTTTCTTGGCGTCTATGTAAGATGTTTCTATTGTCAAATGTTATTTTTGGTAAATTACAAGAGTGGATAAATCCAAGTGGTTAGCAAAAGCGAATTCCAACATTTTCTTCGGGAAAAACTTACGCAATACAAAGACGAATATTTTCATTTAATCGAATTTCAAAACTTGATTACGCACTTAAATGAAATCTTAACCGCATCAAACGATGTGATTGTAACTAAACTGTTCATGAATCATTGCCGCAGGAAAGGAAACACAAACATTTAGATGTAAATGATACAGATAATTAAAGATATATGGATGAGCTCTAGCTTCAAAGAAAGAAATGGAAGATTCGACAAGATTTTTGCTAGGTTTAGTCATTTATACTTGTCAAGGGTAATAAAAACTTCCCATTTTTTTAACGTTCCACTCAAAAATCTTTCACATATATGGAGATATCACTAAATGTCCGTGAAATGCATCAAAACTTGGCATATTTCCAACACACATGGTATATAAATAGTTGAGCTACGACGGCTTTAAAATATAGACCCGAAACTTATCATTTAATAAAATTGCAATATAAAACTGATATCATGCGCATAAATAGATTTTCCGGGCACCTGATTTCATCCAATTTGGTTTATCAGTTGTCCTTTCATACTAAAGCTGTAGTTGCTTGCGAGATGAGAGTTTCAATTCTGTCTCGTCACTTCAAGCCAATGGTCATTGTAGAATTTTTAACATTCCTACAACTACTGCCACGGGACCTCAGATTCTACTGTCACATCATTCACAGGACAGGTGAAGCCAACGGCCCACGCCCATACTCAGACCTGCGTACCCCAACACCCCCCACCCCCNNCCCCCCCCCCCCCCCCCCCCCCCCCCCACCCTACTCCGGTCTGAAGACCAGCCATGACGACATTTAACAGACACCCTTCCCTCCCTCCCTTTCCCTCACAGACTTCAATTTAGTTTTACCGTCCTTCATTAATACATATTCCATTAACAGGCATTCTTGAAAATGTATCAAAAAGTCTAGACTATTAAATTTTGATTCACTCACTGGCCATTTAAGGAAGAAAGCTTGTCACATTTAAATGTGGCAGGTGAATGTATTTAGAGATGTCTGCAAAATCAACTACATGCACGGATTGAATAATATTTACTTTAATGCCGTTGTCCAATATTTCATCAAATTCGTCTACATCTTGTCAATAAACGTTGTTGTTCTGCACTTCCTCTCCGCTATAAGGAGGTATTTCCTTCCACATAAAAGTATTATTATCACTCTTCCGTATTCCTTAAGAAATTTCATTGATTTTTATCTAATTTCATACTCTATAAAATCTACTCAACAGACTCCTTCTCATCTTATTAAGAAGTGTTGTCACTAAAACAAATTGCAATTTTTCATTGTAAATAATTTCATGATTCGCTTAAACCAAATGAACTATGTTTCGTTCCAAAATGCGATTTTTCAGATAATTTTAGTCTTATTTATTGACAGAGAAACATTTTTTCGGCGATAGATTTACCTGTTATCACAATTCTGATCATCCAGGCGATGATACGAATCAGATCCCACGTGGAGTCTGCTAATTACACGCCATATTTGCTTTTGATGTGGTAGATGAAACGAGAGTTACTCCAATAAATTCTGGTTATAATTATTCACAAATAATAATAATAAAAACTGTTCTGTTTATTTAGTTCATACGATTGTTTCCAATCTAATTGTTAAGTGGAGAACTGAATTAATTTTCATGATCAGAAACAGACTAGGTCACTGTGTTCAGGACGGTTGTTCTTGATAAAAACAATCTGGTAATATAAAGTCGTTAATTACAACATACGGGTCACTCTAACCTTTTTGTACCGTTCAATGCTTTTGTTGAGTATCGAAACACATTACATACCGAGCTGTTAGATGATGGGAATGGATATATGCTTAGGTGCAAATTTTAGCTTGAAAATATCCCAATATCATTGTATTGTATTGTTGTTTAACGTCCTACTCACCCAATATTATTGAATTTATAGAAATGAAAGTCCTAGAGACAAAGCTGAAGAAGTAGCAAGGGAAAATCGAAAATCCATGTCTTATAAATATGCAAAGTTGGGAATGACAGTAGTCTCAACGTTGAAACAATTGAAATCCTTTGCAAGATGAGACCAGGTGACTGGAAGGAGTCAGCGACCCCTGTTGACATGATGGGACGCCTATCTCAAATGTTCCCAGGAAACCCTTGCGACTTCCGTTAAATATTAACATCGGTTGAAAACAGCATGAAATGTTGGTCCAACTAGCATGGGCGGTCATTTCAAATGGTCGTGCTCCAGAATGTCATAAGTGTTGTACAGAAATGGGATATTCAAAGATACGATGGGGTATACAAAATTCATTAATGAAAAAGCAGAGAGCAGCATAGCCAAATAAAAAAGTGATAACACCACAAACAGCAATCCACGAAACAAGAGATACATATAAAAAATAGAGTAACACGAATCCCAATAAAAGCGTGGGAGAGGTCAGGTGCCCCGGAAGGGTAAGGAACTCCTGCTCCGGGTGCGGCTTAAACAAATAATTATGAAGCATAATAAGAATTTACTAAAAGGACAGAAGAATGACACGAACATTGCTTCTTTTCTTATTTCTTTTCTGTATCTTTAAAAGTTTCTTTGGAAAAGGTCTCTATTGACGGAATCTCAACAAAGTAATGCCAGGTTACTTCAATAGTGTTATTGTATTACAATAAACTATAAACTATGAATGTTTTTAGGTTTATTTGCTCTGTATTTCAGACTGTTGCACATGTATGTAACACATTTTCTGGGCTGATTATAATCATTTGTGCGGTGAGAGTTCTTCAAAGTGCAGGACATCTATTGTTACACGGGACCTCGGTTTTTAATGCCTCATCAAAGACAGGGGGCAGCTAACCGCAGCGCGGCGCGTTATCGAACGTAGAACCCTAATATCAGAAGTTTTACACGCTATCCATTGAGCCGAGGATGGTCAATCAGAGATGAAGTTTCCTTAACGTGCCGACTTCTACTGTTTAATACTCGTTTACCCTCATTCTTTACTGTTCCATCCAAAGGACAGGAAAAATCGATGACCTCCGAGCGGATTTGAACCTGCTACCTCGCGATTTGAAGGCAATCGAGCTTAATACGATGGATCCCTGTTTCTCTATATCAGCCATCTCCGGTAAAAAAAAGACACATCGACTATCTTGTTCCTAATGGCAAATACATATTTATTCCCACAGAAAACATGACAGAAGCCATTTTTCTAGGTATTTAAATCAATGGCAGTTTTTAGTATTCTAAAGTACCTCTTGTTCCAATAAACCCTGTCGTTTAGCATTAACAGCTTCTGCATTTGTGTGTGTTCCGCGCGTAAAAAATGCATTTGAAGAATTCATTTCTTTCAGTGCATGTACACTCCAATTGGACGGTACCTGCTAAACGTCGATCAGCTATTTTTATTTCGCATGTCTTCGTCTTATTATTGTATGTTTTTGTTATTTCATTTACCTAACTATCACTTTACTTCGTCAGAAAACAAACATAAACGACTACATATCCATTAGCATACCTCTGTTTAATGAATGCTAGTTATAATTCATTCAACTTTAAGGACATGTTCTGTTTCCAATTTCCATCATTCATTGTTACGTAAACTCCGGGAAAAAAAACAAGTTGCAGGTGATAATAGACAAAAACGCAGTTCGATTCTCTACCTTCGAACATAAAAAGTTGTTTCCTCTTAGGATTAGTTTATCTAGAGATTTACGGTTAGATCGTAGTGATTTTGCATCCCATCGTGTGCTACCAAATAAAAAGCGCACTGATTTTTAATGGGAATGCTCTGATGTTTACTGTGTATAAACGTAGGCTTCACCAATGGTTTTCATTAACCCTTTCAACACCACAGACCAAAATAGACTGGTCCAAACAATGGAATAGAGCATACCATCCTGATACTTGGGGTTGAAAGGGTTAATAAATCCTGTTTTAGCGACAACCTGTATATACAGCCACCTGGTCATAAGGCCGTTTTTTTCTGTTCAAGATGGTTCCATTTGTTGTTGTTGTTGTTGTTGTTGTTGTTGAATTGTTGCCAATAGTTTTCATAAGTTTTTGTTGTTGTTGTATTGTTATTTAAGAACGCTCAAGAATATTTCACTCATATGGAGGCGTCACCGTGTGTCGGTGAAAAGCGACTAAGTTTGCCTATGCTCGGCACTTATGGCCGTAGAGTAGGCAGGATTCTTTAACGTGCCAATACCTACTGTGACACGGGACCCCGGTTTTTATTGTCTCATCCGAAAAACAGGGACGGCCAACCGCAGTGTGGCGCTGCGAGGATTCGAACCCAGGACCATTCGAACCATTTGTTTTTAAATCAACTTCTACAGAAAGACCACTCCCTATGAAGACCGGTATTCTTAAGCCCCTGTGGAGATCGCTTTATACGATTTTCACTTTATTTGAATTACAATCACATACCTTTATCAAGCGGGGTATGGTCAGAAAGTGCGCTAAATTGTATGTCAATTCTTATGTACTATTATTATAAATTTGTTTTGTTTGTGTTCAAAATCATTTTACAGTACGTATCAATATTTTGAGACTCGATATGCGATATGAATAATTAAATAAGTTTTGAAAATTTATTTGAAAGCTATTTGTTACTGACTCTCTGACGTAATCCCGAAGGTATGTAATATTTATCAATACTGCCATAACGTTTCGTGCAACAATGTATGTAAATGTTTAATTTTCAAATTTTTATTTGCAGTGTTTAATTATGAATATATGCAAAAGAATTTTGCATCCTCCTGACGTAATTTGAGGACAAGATAATCCATGTACTTGTACAGTGGAACCTCTTTTATCCGGACATCTTCGTCCCCAAGCAAATTGTCCGGATCAATTACGCGTCCGGATTACTGAAACGTTCATATCATTATGACCAATACACTTGAATAATGCTGTGCCCTTGAAATATTATCCGGAAGGTGAAGATTCCGGATTATGGCCTACCGGATAAATGAGGCTCAATTGTACTCTGTCAATGTCATTTTTGAAACTTGTACAAATAAAAATGTGTCACATGTTCCTAGCTAAATATTTCTTATTGCCAGTTGATAATTTTGTTGACTTGCTGTGTTTAAATATAAGTATAGGGCAATATTTTCATATACATTTATGAGTTACTTTTTATCAGTTTTTTAATTGTACAAAAAAATATCTTAATCAAAATCAAAAATATTTCATTGGTTGATTTGCATTTTTTCCCGAAATAATATAAATTAAAAAAAAATTTGGCATTTTGAAAAAAAAAATTATTTATAATTTGCGTACTGCGTGTGAGGTTGACTCATCTTTGTTTAGTGAATCATTTTTGTTGTATTTCAATAATAACTATCAAATAACCCACAAATACTAGCATAAATGACATGAAACATGTATACCAAATCATGCGTTTAAATTAAGCACCCGTTTTGTAATTTTTAGGTTTCTACTTGATAAACATTTTACATTTTATTAAAAAACCAACGCTTTAATATCTCATAGTGACAAATAAAATATTTTCTAAAGTGAAGATGCCTATATTCAACATTCTGATTATTTAATATTTATCACATAAAAGTATTCGGTTGGTTGGTTGGTTGTATTGTTGTGCAACGTCCAGCTCCAGAATATTTCAATAATACTGAGACGTCACCGTGTGCAGGTGAAGGACGACAATTTATGCCAATGCTCGACATTTGTGGCCGTAGAGTAGGGAGGGTTCTTTAATACTTACTATGATATGGAACCTTGGTTTTTACTGTCTCATCCGAAAGACAGGGACAGCCAACCGTACCGTGGCACGGAAACGAACCTAGGACCTCTCGATTTGTAGCCGAACACGCTTAGCACTAGGCCACGGTGACTATAGGAATTCGGAAGTCTATATCATTTATCAGTGATTCTGTACAAACTTTCCTTTAAACAATGATAAAATTACCGACCAGTTAGGTTTAATCATTCAACTTTATGGAAATGTTCTGTTTTCAATTTCCATTATTTTCATTGTTACGTACACTCTAATAAAATTGATGTTGCGCAGGTGATAATAGAAAACATCTCCGTTCGATTCCCTACTTTAGAACATAAAAAGTTGTTGAATTGTTTTATACCTGTGCTGTATTTTATATTTCTTCGCTATTTAAGTATAGAAAGCAATTATTTTGCATTCCATTATTTTCTACCAAATTCAAAACGCATTGACATTCAGTGAGAATGCTCTGATGTTTAATTGTGTATTGATGTAGCTTTCACAAAAAATTTCCAATATCATTAGAATGCACTTGAAAATCTTTATCAAGCGATAAATAGTAAGAAACTGCGCTTAATTGTAGATCTATCCTTATGCTCTGCTGTGATATTTTCGTTTTGTAGGTGTTCAAAATCACTTAACAGTACGTTTGAATATTTTGAGACTCGATACAAATAATTAAACAGGTTTGGAAACTTTTTTCGATAGCTTTTTGTTACTGAATCTTTGAAGAAATCCCGCAGATATTATATATATCAATACTTTCATAACGTTTCGTGCAACAATGTATATAAATTTTTAATATACTTTGCAGTGTTAAATTATGATTATATGCAAAAGATTTCTACATCCGCCTTTTGTAATTTGAGGACAAGATAGTCCATAAACTGTTAATGTCATCTGTTAAACTTGTGTCACATCTTTCTAGCCAAATATTTCTAATAGCAAGTTGATAATGCTGCTGACTTACTGTGTTTATTTGTAAGTACAGGACAATCGAGAGGGATATTTCGTATGTTGGAGGTAGTTTTTCTTCAAGGTCAAATACATAGACACGAAAGATTTCTGACCATGAAAGTCAGAAAGAGCACAGAACTGAATTATTACCTAAAAATGTCATAATCTGACATTTTTAGACTCACTCTAGGGACATACATTGAAGTAGTACTTTTATTAGTTTGCTTATTGTACCAAAATATAACTTACTGAAAAATTAAGATGATTCATTGTTTAATTTGTATTATCTTCCTAAATAATATAATGTATGAAATTGGGCATTTTGAAAAAAATAGATAAAATCTTTAATTGATCTTTTGCGTACAACGCATGAAGCTGACCCATATTTGTTCAAGGAATACATTGTCATTCTTTCTCATCCGAAAGATAGGGCCAGCCTACCTTACCATGACTCCGGCTCGAACCTAGCTAGGACCTCTCGATTCGTAGCTAAATATGCTAATTACTAGGCCACGACGGCAAACAGAATTCGTAAGTCTATATCATTATACATTGATTACTGTACAGACATTCCCTTTAACAATGACAACATGCCCAACCTTTCTAAATTTGGAAAGCACAATTAGTCACAAACATTTCTTTAAAATGATAATTGATATGTAGATGATGAACAATGTTTTTTTTTAAACATTAAATCCTCACTTACTCACGAATCATAAAACTAGACAAAGCAAAACAATTACAATTTCTACGTAGGGAAAGTGCTTCGTCATCACTTAAAAGTATCACTCGAGTTCTAAAGTGAACAGCTGCTCTGAGCTCTTGTGAATGAGTACGAGATGATTGTCGGATACAAACACGCTTTTTAGTAGTAGGTATTTTTTTGTGATTTCAGTACAAGTGAATTAGTCTGTGTGAAAACAGCATTCCCTTACTCCTGTTTACTTTCGTCATTAGGAGAAGATTTTCGTCTGTTATGAAGGAGTACAAGTGCGAGGAATTTGTTGAAGTATTACATTTCAGGAGATTGTGTTTGTGCTTGAAAGAGTGTCGTGAAAATAAAAGAGTTTTGGTAATCTGCAGAATGTAAAAATTCAGAACCTTCTCTGTGAGATTTATTTCACGTTTGTCGTTTCATCTAAAACTTTTCCTTTTAAATTTAGTGTAATGGTATTACCTTTCTAAAAATGAAATGAATATCTTTAAAAAGATTTTTCCTTTTCCTTGTTCTTTGATTTTTTTTTCATTCTCTCAAAAAATATTAGCAGAACCATTTTACGTAATGAAACCCCTGGACTCAAGAGATTGATTGATCGACTCCATGATGTGTATATATACATGCATATATATATATTGTCCTTGGGAGAAAAATACTAATTTGAGATAACGATATTTTCTCCAACCAAAGAAATACTGAATGAAAGCCTAAACCGATAATAAATTCTGAACTTATTGGATAAATAAAATACCTTGTGTATATCGCAAAAGAGCATAGCATGCTTAAAACCTTGCCTCAAGGATTAGAAGATTGTTCATAACTTTGTCAGTACTTTTTTCCTCTGAATGCTTAAAGGTATAAGGTATGAGTGTATTATTACAGGAATACATATCGTGAAGAAAGATAACTCTTATAAGCATAAGTCATATCATATAAGATGATCTGTTGGTCGCTGTGTCCGAATCGTTAGAGCAGTGCGAGCATTTAGTCTCTCACCTTTAGTCAGCGTTATTTTGAGTCTGGTTGTAGAAAATTTGCCAGTTTACTTACAGAAGGCCATTGGTCTTTTCCCAAGTACATTTGTAACCGGCTTCTTTCCGGAATGACTGAAATGACTGACACCGTATGACTGAAAGCTTCTTGAGTGTGGCTTCAAGAAAAAAATAATGTTATGTAATTCCATCAAAATGTTTAACGAAAAGCGTAAAGAACCGAATATTTTAAATAGATCTTCAAGAAATCGTTCATGAATAATCATCGTTTAAATGACAGTTCGCGTCTTACATGATGTGTATTTTAAACTTCGAAGTGTACGAAGTTCCTCTTTATTTTTTGTTTCTTTTACCACTCAACCATTTGTGGGAGAAAGAAAACAATTAAAACAGAAAGAGTGGGATAGAAAGAAGTTGGTAGCCGAAATGCATGTGAAAACATGCGTAGAGCAATGTAATATACTTTTGATATGTCAGTTTTGTAGATTTCTAATTCTGTACAACAATTTCGCTGACAAAACCTGCGTTTTGAGACGAGGATCTAACTGCAGTAGAACCTCGCTATTCAGACCACCTAAATGACTGGCTAAATTTGGTCTGATTAGTGAGGCCGTCTCCTAAGTGAGGTTAAATTGCCTAAAATACTGATAGACAATATGAATTTTGATGGTCTCAATAGCGAGGTGGTCTTCAGGCGAGGTTCCACTGTATATGTATATATCTTGTGATGACTTTGAAATAGAATGTAAGTATTCAAACTAAAAGACAATCCTATCAAACTGTATCTTATTGTGTCGTTTTTATACAGCGATGTTAAATGGTAATCCTACAAATCAGCAGATAATTCAAGTAAATCAACATTATGGCGACAGGTCTCCTTATTGGCAGTTTAAATATGAACAAATACCCTATAAATACAGTGTAATCTGTCTCACCTGTTTTAAGTCATCGTCTAAGGAAAGTATAAAAAGGGTCACATATGACAGATGGTCTCTTAATAAAGGTAATTTATATTGGAAAGGTTGTTTTTTTGGAAACCATACATTTAGGTCACGAAAGACAAGTAGTCCTTTAATTCAGTGGGTCGCTCAGACAGTTAAGTTATATCACTCTTCAACATACTTTCCTTAAAGATGTAAAAGTGAACAACCAAAAAAGCATTAATAAAATATGTAGCTTCCGAGATATGAAACTTGCGTAATCATTTGCATAATGCACTACTTACTAAACAAGAGTTGTCAGAAAAGAAAAAAAAAGCCGAAGATTATCAAATATAGGGCCAAACATTTCTAAATGTAGGTCATGGCCATTAGGTAAATTATCATGGCTCTGAATTAAAGCCCTAAGCATACACTTCCGCATGTGTTATACCAAAACTCTATTTTCAGGCTCAAACGATATAGCGGTAGCCAGAGTAAAAGTTTCGTCTACAGATCCATACCGCCGAAAAACAACCGCAACAACTCTCCTGATTTTCGTACTGCTGAACAAAAATAAAAGTGCATACGCCGTTAGCGTTTGATATACCAAGTGACTCCACTTTGCGAACTTAAGTATGCAAATCAGACGGTTTCTGAACTTACAAATTTCCCCGTAGAATAGCTCATGTAAGCAATAACTCGAATAAACACCATCATGGGATGCAACCTACATGCATCCCTATCCTAAAACCTATTTCATATATTTTTTTATTTCATTTTCTGAGCTTTTTAATCCATTAAACCGCAGACAACCATTTGTATTTACAGATTTTCAGTTTTATTCTAATAGTTCGTCTTTATAAACATGACTTGTACGTATTTTCCATGAACATGAAAAAAGCCCCATATGTTAACCGACCAGTTAATAATTGCAATTCTTTTTTTTTCTGTATTGAATTATTCAAGCTACAGGGTATTTAGGTTGAATTAGAAAGGGTTTTTATGAACAATAATGTATTTTAGAAATATTATTGTAATTAAAGTTAATCCCCTGTGGTTTTGCAATTCTTTGAGTGAGATACTTCATATGCGTGTAGTGATTACAAATACTGAATGACATATATTACTGATCATTGATTAGGACCCAGTTTGTTTGATTACTGTATAATTATTGTATTTCAGAAATGTTTTAGCCTGATTGTTTTCTTTCCATACAGCTTGTTACGAGGCAGTTGACTATCAGTTATTAGAAGCGCTTAAAATGAAACACAAAGACATACTACAGTTTCTGATGTTTGGATTGCTTTAATGTTCATTGTCTGCTTAAAATCATCATAGATTGAAATGAATAGACAGAAAAGTTGAGATTATAAAAGGGGCATTAAAACTTCAAAAGTCGAACGACAGTACAGCAATAGACAACACTTCACAGTAATCCACACAGCATCACATAAAACTAAATAATAGTTAGTTCTTAATCGAACCCCACCAAATCCGGGGTGCGTTCAGGTGATCCGGAAGGTTAAGTTACTCCTGCTCTACACGCAGATCCCTTCGTGTCGCCTGAATTCGTTTCCCTAAGATTTTTAAGTTAACAGCTTGAAAAACTACTAATTAGTCCCTGGGTTTCGGTTACTATCTTTACACTAATAGTGTCAGCTATATTCTAACCACTGTGAAATTTTACAATTAGATGGACGACTTGCTCCTGATATCATTTTCTTAGGTATTGATTCTCGTAGAGTACATAGTTATGTGCATCTGTGGCAATTCTTGATCTAGCTTTGTACCAAATGACACTGGAAATTATGAATTTCAAATCAAGTCATGAACTATCCTTGCAAGAAATTGTTGTTCCTGTAAAAGTCAATGGGTGCTGATGTTTATGTTATTGTCCATTGTTGTTGTAAGCAGATGTATCAGTGATAGTTGCAGTTGCACTACTACTACTACTTCTAGTAGTTACAGCAGTAGTAGTTATTGTAATAGTAAATGTAGTACATGTAAAAGTAAAGTAGTAGTAGTAGTAGATAGAGGAAGAAGCAATAGTGGTAGATGTTGTTGCAATAGTAGTAGACGTCGTACTTGTAGTGAATAATCGTAGTAGTTGTTCTTTGAGCTAGAGATCTCGCCTTCATGCCGAAAGGACGATTGTCTTTTCTGGGAATAAACGAGTTCCAGTGTCAAAGTATATGTCGGCAAGTTGAAAAACCTTTTACCATCCCATTTGAGATTCTTTAATGAATTTCAAGTTCATACCTTAATTATTTCCGATTGATTGTTTGACTTTGACTCAGAACTTCACAATTTTCCGGGTAATTTTCATTTTCTCTAACAATTGCAAATACATGAAGATTCCAAGGTAAAAGCGTACACCACGTATTCTGTGTTCAAGAAAAAATACGATACACTTATCAGTTATCAGATATTGTTACACCCATCTCTCATTCATGATTTAGGAAGTACACATTTACAGGAATTCATTGGGGCCTCCGTGGCCGAGTGGTTAGCGTGTTCGACTTCGAGCCGAGGGGTCCGGGGTTCGATTCCCGCAGGCGCCACTCCGCGGTTGGTCGTCCCTGTCTTTCGGATGAGACAGTAAAATCCGAGGTCCCGTGTCAGCCTACGGCCAGCAGTGCCGAGCACAGGCAAAATTTGTCGCCCTTCAATGGCAAGCGGTGACGTCTCCATATGAGGGAAATATTCTTGAGTGGGACATTAAACAACAACAACAACAGGAATTCATTAGTAGTGAAAATAGCAGTAATCATAAATTTTAAGAGTGAAATTTGCTGTCAGTGTACTTTAAAAATCGCTCATTTGGCCTTCAGCCATATTATATTTTCTTAGCCTTCATATATATCATTTTAGTGAAAGAATATCTTGTTCTATGTGCATGTGGTCCCTCGTTTTATCATCGTTGATGGAAGCGTTACAAGACACCGTCTTTTTAACAAGGCTTAATTACCCCGGCATGCCAATCTTAATCATTCAGCAACATCACTCAAAATAGTATACCTATAACATTTAATCAAGAAATGTGAATAAACAACTCAACGTTTTAAGAAAACCACATCATTTTGAAAAAAAATTGTAGGTTAGCAGGAAGAAATAGCATCAAGGTTATTTAAAACAATCTGATCAGATCTACGCCACCATATGTTCTTTATATAAAAAAGCTCGCTCTCTGAACAGATTGTTAGAAGCTGAGCATGTTTTTTAGTCTGAAGACGTCCATGGAGAACTTGTAATTAATAAATGTCATCCCGTTATCCCCGATCATTAATCGTATCGTGTCATATGATCGTAGACTCCCAGGAATGGCCTTTAAGCGATGTCGTCATGGATTATTACAAGTAAGAGATGGCCTGCTGCTTCATTTCTCAACGACTCGTGGATTGGGCACCGTAAAACCCATGGATATACTTAAGTCTGAAAATCTTCTTAAATCCAGCTTATCCTGAACTTTATTTGCTGGAAAACTGGATTTACGGACATAAATAAATTCTCAAGTTTTATAGGGTCCAGCCTTGCTACCAGAACCATAAACACGGAAAATTCTCAGACAAATTTCATTCTTAAAAGTTTTTAATTTCACTCAGTTGATCAAGACTTGTCCGCTGAACCAATAAACTTTAAATAAAAGACCCACTAAATGTATTTTTGTCAAATAAATGGAATGTGACAAGCGAGACCTTACTGGTAGCGTGTTTCACTCCTGAGGCGAACCGTAGGCGGCGGACATTTCCTCTGTCGACATTCATTGACGATTACTAAAGCCTACGGCGGACCATACTTTTGTCACTGGAGAAAGAAATCTGTTTGAAACATTTTTTCGGCCAACAACATCAATCAAAACGAGAACATTTTCTAGATTTGAGTCAAATCTTGTAGATGAGTACAAAATCATGACTGAGATTCGTTCTATGGTCCTGGGCCCTGGTCTCACCATACTTGTGCGACTCTACAATACGCAATAGTAGTGGTCGTAGTACACGTAGTGGTAAATTTTCGGGGTTCATATTTTATCAAAAGCTTAAATCTCTGATTGCAAAGGTATAAATTGTATATACCCAGTTGGACCCATTTATATTGAACCCCTATATATCGAAGTCCCAGCTAATTTGAAATGATTTTAAATTTGCCAGCTAAAAAAATACTTTTTAATTTTTTTTAACCCAGTTATTTTGGAGACCCTGTTTATTTGAAAGAAAAAATTCATCGTTGTTAGTGGTGATGGTGGCGATAACAGTAGTAGTCTGTCTGTGCTTTGGTTGGCATTGAATCGAGTTTGAATTTGGAGCTATTGAAAGATGTCAGTAAACGTGTATACGTCAGCAAGTTTTATTCGTGTAAAGTATCAAATAAGATATTCTTGACATCTGTATAATCGTACAAATATTTTAAAGAATTTTAAAATGATTTTTTAACTTGTTTCAAATTAAAATACTGTCAACAGACGTTCCGGTACCAATGTTGTAAACGTAGAAACCCTTCACTGCTAGATTCAGTTTGTTATATTTTATAATTCCGGTTGTACTTATCCTCAAGATAATGAATATTGATATTGCAGACGACAGATAATGGCGTGATATAGCTAAATAGCTATGGTGACAGTAACAAATTATCCCCAAATTAGGAAACAGAAAATGTATGTCTGTCCCTGTTATGTAATGAATTTTTCTGCAGTATATCTGTGCTGAAATTTGTCAAACGTATTCTTAAAAAGAATTTTTTTATTTTTTTTTCATAGAAATTCTGTAGGAAATCCCGAATATAAAGAAAATGGCTGCCGAAAGTATTGTCATTGATTTCAGGATACTTGACACATATGTTGGCCAAATAAAAGTACAAAGACATAAGCCTGGGTCATCTGTTCATTATCAGTGATTCTAGATTTTACATTTAGCGAATTGTATATTTCAAGAATGTTATATGTCTTGTAGTTCATTAATACCTCTTTCAATCCTTTCCTGATGCAAGGCGTCATTTTCCATTGCTGTCATTTAATTAACTTCCGGAATTAGATTATTTCCCGGACTATTTTTATGTCCTATATCCTTAACTTTCTCTAGTGCATGATGTTGAATGTGGGTTATTTGATAATGAACCTAATTCTATTCTGGAGAAAATGTGGAGTATGATGAGATTTTAACTGTGTATAGGAATTATACCAACTGGAGTCTATTGTATTTTGTCTATGCCTGTGATCAATATGGTATGACAAGAACAATGGTATATTTTAGAATACTTTGGTTTATACCAACAAATTTGGTCATACAACTAATTCTGTGCCTTTTCTCTCGTTTATGACTTTTACCAGTAATATTTATTTGCTAATTAGAAACACAGGTTGCAATATGGATGCGACGCATAGAGCAGAAGTTGCATACCCTTCCGGAGCACCTGAACTCATCTCCATATTTTAGTGGTGCTCAGGTTATTCCATTTGTTGTTGTATGGACTACTATTTGCAGCATTTTTTCCGTGTGTTTTGACCATAGAGTTGTACTATGACGTTAGATTTTAAATTTTGGACACCACATGATATTTTGAACATCCTTTATTTCTAATGTTTTTTTTTTCTAAACCCTTATGGACAATCCTCCGTATGTTAAGTTCCCACAAACATAATACCAGAAAGATCCTATTTTGGTTTCTGCATATCATCATTATCTTGATCAAATGTTTTTGTAATTAACGACCTTACATCCCGATTTGTTCAAGTATGTTGCTGTTTATCATTTCATGATAATGATTATAATTCACAAGTCTGATCCTTTTTGGAGAAATTGGACACATATTTTTAAATATGGCATGGATAAATTTTTTAAATACGGCAAAATAATTCCTTCTTTTCTGATTTTCATATTTTTTCAACAATGGTCCTTATTGAATGGCATATTTCGATAAATATCTCTTAATATTCTCGAGTTGATTTTATGCCGAATTGATTTATTGTACGCGAGTAAAAGTATATTTTTTGTATTTAAACATTCAATGGCCAGAAATAAAACTGGAAAAAGTGCTAATAAGATTCTTAAGTCAAAGTCCTACATAGAATGAATATAACAAGATTGGAACTAAAACGGTCTTAACGTGATAAACAATTGCAAATCCCTGACGGATTGAGATCAGGTGTTCGGAAGGCGTCCCCTGTTGGCACGCAAACTCTACGAGTTCAGTAAAATGCCGATGCCGGTTGAAAAGGTGATGATATCTTTATATGGATTAGTTATATATAGTGACTGCAATTGTCCGTGTAGTGTGTTGGCTGTAAAGACACTGATTCCGGCTGTGAGGATAGCACGTGTCTACTTCATGTTCGATGTTTAGAGTGCATGGGTCGGTATATGATACATGCATAGCATTTGGTCCAAATCCATAGTGGTAAATTTCAAATAACCCGAAAAATGATGTAAGCAGTCTAGTGTACTCGACAAGAAAATTTTACACGAGTAACTTGGTATCTTATTTCTTAAGAAATAGGTGGAAGAAAGGGAAAAAATCAAATTTAGACAAAGTGATCTAATATCTGGCATGTCACACAAATGGTCGAACAAATTTGCTGCTCATTGAATGTTGGACGTAAGAAATAAGAAATATAAAGACTGAAATTGTCTCATGCGAGTACATAACGTGACATGAAATCTACCAAAACAACATCGCTGTTCATTGGTCCTCGGATGATCAACGAAATGAATAAGAAAGTCAAGGACAGTTTCGCTCGACACATTGCGTGTCTAAGGAATAGCAATACCGTATTGCTCTTCTGCAAATTTGGTAGGCTTATTAAGACAAATCAGAATCGAAAACAACGTTAATTAGAATAAAGTAATGCTTATTCCATTCTTGAGATGTACCTCGCTGTCTTCATTTGTATTTGCTCATCTTTATTCTATTGATTGGTGCCATCTACATAAAACTAATTTAGCACTTCATGCCAATGACTATCCTAAAAAGTTAAGACATTTCATGTGGAAATGTAACATTTATCCTCTTTTTCAACTGACGTGAAAGTAGTTCATCGAAAAGTTTGGGTTTTTTTTTTTGCTGTTAGAAACAGTGCATTTATCCTTATGTTTCGCAGAGTATCTTTTTTTTAATCATTTCTTTCAGCGTATTTTAAAACCGGTGCTGAAAGAAACGCCGTTTGTTCAGGAACGTAGTATCTATATGTTTACATTTACAACGTCATTTCCGGTTTGTTGAGAAACTTCAATCTCAGATTTAAGTAAGTTTGACATCATCACCGAAAGTCCAGAAAATAGACTTTGGATAAGTAACTGAGAGGGATTTTATTATATCAAAGGCGGTTTCCCGTGCTAAAGGTCCAATCCCACTGTAATACCCATTTGAATGCCCTTAAGTACGGAGAGTACTAAAAACTTATAAATGCTGTATGTTCCGTCTGAAAAACACATTGATATGGCCATCCAAACACACGCACGTAATACATAATCAAACCATTATTTTACAAATTACATAGATACTTTTTGCAATAACATAAACAAATTGCTCAAAACTACAGAATAATAATCCATGCATTATTTCAGTATAATTGCTGTCACTGTTTGTTTTGTGGTGGAAGTATATTTGCGTTTCACTTATACCTACTATCAAGGTGCAGTTAAAGTTGATTATCAAAATGATGTAATTTCAGTTACCCTAAGTACTCAATTCTTGCCTCAATACAGAATAGATTTTTTAGAAAAAATATTGATTATGCATAATAAAAAAGATCCATTTTCACAATGATTTATGCAATTTTTATTACATCCTTCGAAGTGACTGGTGCGTTAAAGTCGAAAATGATTCAAATCCTCAAATTAGATTAGCCTTTTTGTTGAGAATAACAGTAAATGGTAATTGATGCGTGTTTAAGTATCAGAAATTTCAAAACCTTGATTCCTGTGGAATTTTTGTTATTTTAGACTGTTTTATAAAATATTGACTGTATTGATACAATTATGGTCCATCGAATCACATTGTATCACATTTGATCACCGTCATTGCCATTTATGCTGTGTAATCCAATCTTCTGTTATTGTCGAGAAATATGTATCTATAAAATGTCGAAACTAATATAGGAATTGAGGCCAATTCAACGACATTTGAACAACAACAACAACAAAAACAAACAATTCAATTCAATTCAGGCCAATATAACGTCTAGACTTACTCTGTGTCATACCATGTAATAGCTGAAAAGGATTAAATGTTCACTACTTTCTATATCCTTTTTTATTCGATATTTCAAATTTAACAACTTTTAAGGTTTCTTTTTTATTTTGGAGGTTGGGGTGTCATCCAAACATTTCCATTTAGGTACACTTGTTGTACAGTTAAAAATATAGATGTAAAGTATCGGTAACAAAAATACTTAAATGGTTACAGTATACAGCAACTCCCCCCNNCCCCCCCCCCCCCCCCCCCCCCCCCCGGTTTATTTTCGCTCTTCCTCCCTCATCGTCATTGGGCGATTCAAAACTAAGAATTCATTGAATACTATTATGACGAGACTAAGGGAAATTAAAGGTTCAAAATTGCTTGCAAGTTAATTTACATACAGGCGTTCAAAATTGATCGCAAGTTAAGTTAAATAAAGGAGTTCAAAATTGTTTGCAAGATAATCTAAATAGAGGAGTTCAATATTATTTGCAAGTTAATTTGAGTGAACATATTAGGGGGCAAAAATAACTCTGTACACCGTATGTGTTTGTTCTATAAGCTATTATGGGTTTTGCACGTGTTTCTCAACTACTTTTATTTCAATGAGCTATTTCATTACATTTTCTGATGTAATTGCCCATCAAATGCACCATATGTTATGTTCACGTAAAATCCATTGACTTTGAGTCTTCGGTTTGTTTCTTCCAGATGTCGCATTATAGAAAATAAAATTTTTATATTTTATGTTTTTGTTTATCTCAGGCTACAAATAATAATACATGTACACCGAAGTGGAAAAGTACAAATTGTGAAAAGACTAAATCTTCCTACTTTAAGTGAGCGTGTGTTGATAAAAGCTATATGCCGCCTTATCATGAAAACAAGGAAGAGAGTTTTTTTAATATACGTATAGTGAACTTTGAAAACAGCGAAGTCGGAAACACCGAATTTCTGGTT
>JACSZP010007018.1:0-15632 GCA_016161895.1 Pinna nobilis | reverse complement strand
GATCTGCCATGTATAATAGGACGAGGCATACTTACATCGTGTTCTTTAAGGGAGAGAGAGAGAGAGAGAGAGAGAGAGAGAGAGAGGGCGCGTTAACTTGGGTCCGACCCAGGTCGGAAACTCATTCTATGCTGTTAAAAATTTGAAAATCTCTAGTAAAATTCGAATCAATATCTCTATGCATCAATGCTATTATAATATTAATAATTTGTTTCAAATTCTTTATTTTGAAATTGATTCTAATGCAACACTTGTATCTCTTTTATTATGCACCATGACAGAGGAAACATACCTCCAAGATAATGTGTTGTTGCAGCAACAATTGTCTCAGATAATGCGTTATGGCATGAGGAATTATGCCCAAGCCACGCTGCGGTTGACTGTCCCCGTCTTTTGGATGAGACAGTAAAAACCGAGGTCCCGTGTCACAGTAGGTATCGGCAATTTAAAGAATCCCCCAGGCTCTATGGCTGTAACTGACGAGCATAGGCAAAATTTGCGTCCTTCACCGGCACACGGCGACGTCTCGGTATGTGAGTAAGTGACGAATTCTTGAGTTGGTCGTTAAACAACAGTACAAGCAACAAATCAACAGATGAGAGTAAGTGAAGTATCTATGAACTCTCTTATTCTCTCATAGTTGAATTTCAGAAATTGATACATGTACATGATAGAACTCTTTTATAGTTCCAACCCCAATGGTAGAAAATATACCTTTGTTGCTATGAATCTTGAATCCTTGATGTGTAACTGACGCACACTGTGAAACAGATCTACAGTCTTGTCATGAATAGCATCTTCGATGATATTTGTAATTGCACAGAACAGACTTGATGAAGTTATTCCGTCACTGCAAGAAAAAAAATCAGATTTTTACCAAACAACGACTCTCGATGACAAAGCGTATCTATTCGATGCTTTGATGATGCGTCCGAACAGAATTGTTTAGTTACGATGTTCCCAGAGTTCAGGTAGCGATGAATTTCTTTTTATATAAACCTGCTACTTCATTTTATTGTTGGGATGGAAAGATTGGAGCATTGTGCTTTAAACCACTAAGTCTCTCATCTCTTGTCAGTGCGGATTCGAGCCTCGCTGGAACTTAAACTGACTATGTAATTAAGTTGTCAGGTCAGTTGCGAAAGATCGGTGGTCTCTCCCCGAGTACATTAGTAACCGGGCTCTCTCCTCCACCAATGGCCGCCACCATATGACTGAAAGATTGTCGAGTGTGGCGTTAAGCAAAACAAACAAACAAACAAAACATTCCATTGTTACTGAAATAAAGAAGTACTGAAGTTATTCAAATGCAAATAAAACTTATACTATTTTATGATAAGACAATGATACCTTTCACTAAAATGTGTGTGATGTACATAAAATGTGGGAAATATGAAATTCAAACATTTCATTTAATAATAACCTTGATAGAACGGTTATCGGTCCATTATATTCCCCTTTATCATTGTCCTTCACAAGTCCCACCAAGGTACTGATCTCTCCAGCAGTCATCTTGTCTTTACCATTCACGCAGCATTTGATAACTGTTATATTATTTTTCTCCTCTTTACTCTGTGTCTGGAAATAAAAAGTTCATTCCACAAGATCATCATTCTATATTCGATACAGATCTTAGCTGTATACTTGTAATGGTGACCAAATAATAGGATTGCATGAATTTTTCAAGTCTAAGAATACCACGGAATACAATATTTGAAAACCATTTACAAAATTTATTTCCGTTTCAAAATCACGTCATCAATATTTAGACACATATTTTCAAAACTCCATTGTATATACATAAGCATTAGATAAATCTGAAAAAACGTTTTCGTATTCAAAACACGTAAAATGATAAGATATGAATTTGCAGTCATGAGGAACGCTGCAAAATGCGTATGTACATTGAAGGTTATACATAATGGTGTACTGTACACATGGAGATCACAGATTTATAATTTGGAAATGTGACTAAAATACTTGAATCACAGAACATAAATAATTTCATTGATCATATTGGGTGCTAAATTCGTGCTTTTTTAAACCTCGAGCCCTTTACTAACGTGCCGTAATCTAGGCATACAAGCGTGTCATATGAAAATTAACAATATATAGAAATATAAAATGTTAATACATGTACATTCGATGTTAAAAATAAATTACGCATGTAGCGGACGTGGTAAGGGGCACACAATTAGGGTACCCAAAGACATTTTATTTCACGGGTATTCAGTATGCATTTCACTAATTTCTATAGTGTCATATGGACAACATATGGAGAATCTTTGCAGCTTGTTATATTATATAAACTCTACCTTATTTGTTATTTCTAGTTCAATGGTTGCTGCATTTGCAATGTCATAAGTCTTCTTGCCCTTGTTTATTACAATCATGCGACCAAATGCCCGCTTCTCGTCTTCCGATGGTATAAAGTCTTCTATCTAAAAGAACGCACGGAATAACAAGTAAATCAGTCTGCTGTAAGAAAGGACGTACAATATTATAACATATGTGAAAGGAATTCCTGTAAAGTGAGGTCAGTTTCAGAAAAAAATTGATTAGTAGTAACTAGCATTCTCACAATTCCATGAAATGTGTTAGAACTTCCAGTGATTTGTAGTAAAATGTACATATACGAAAACTGTTATTGACTTGGAATATTTATCACTTCTGTTCAGGCGATTGGATATATGCGCATCATAATGAAATATTTTCTCTCACTCGCTGAAATCATCAAATCATGTTCAAAATCTATAGGTGGATAAATCTCACTTAGATTTTGAAAAAAAAGAAAATTAGCATTGGAATCATTTTGTTCACTCTTTTGATAGAAACATTTAAAGGGTCAAAATAAAGCAAATAAGTAAGAAAAAGCATATTAAAGCATAAAAATGTAATGTTTCACCAACATAAGTTATGTATTGATTACTAAACAGATTGACGTATTTCCGGTGAAAATGCTCAGAATCATTGATACGAAACACCCTAAAATTTGTTATGTTTTTGTAATGAGTGATGAAACATATGAACATCAAGTTTAAATTGACTAAGGATTGTATTTAGAATTTTAAAAAAAGCCCAACTTTGACACGACATAAGCTCGTAAATGTACGTTTGATATAGTTTGGACACCGAGCAAAAAATAATTTCTGTTTTTCCACTAGGAATAGAATACAGGCATTGCTAACATATAGTAACAGGCTGGTGATGCGATTAGATTTTTTGTAGACCCCTATTGGCGATCTCTGAAATGCTGATTTTAGTTATTCTCTCCGACTTACATAGTCACTGGTAATCTTGTCCACGGTGACAATGACCGCTGAGTAGTTGGATGTCATCCCATTCCATAACACATTTTCAGAAGTCGGTAATGGCGGCTGAGCCAATAAAAATCCGCCATTGTGTCCGTAAGGCTGTAAAAGCAACAATAATTACAGCTAAAGTTATACAATTAATTTTCAAAGATATGCCACTTATCATCAAAGTTCTTTTTTAAATAAGAATATAAACCACTGATTGTCCCTAAGTCTCATATTCTGTCTTTAATTTCAAATTACAATTCTGAATGTTAAATTGTGTTTGAAGTTTTCTACATGTATTGTAAACAAAAATCTCTATGTTTTACATACTGGTATTTTGATCAATTTCATATCATCTGGATCTATTTCCTGTTTTACTCCACTATCTTTTGAATCTGAAAAGGAAATAATGATAGTAAAAAAAAAATCACAAAAGCAAATCAAAGCAAAACAAAACAACGCCTCCCCCCAAAAAAACCAAAACAAAAAACAAAGAACACCCCAAAAAGAAGCAGTTTATACAAAATATAGTCATAATACATAGGACAAAATCTAATTTTTGGTTTAAGGAAATGGTGTTTTTGAAATCAAACGCACATAATAATTTTTTGTGTATATCAAATATTACCTTTAAAAGTTTTTCTACGTGGCTTTGCACTTACTGGTTCCGCAACCAACGCTCCTCTTATTTCATCAAGAGCCTGAAATACAGCATTAGTATGATTATAAGAAATAGAGCAATTACAGATATCACGACTAGTTCATAAGAATGCATACTTAACAAACAAAAGAATAAGTATATGCAATAGTATAAGATGAAATGTTGTTTCATGAAAAGAAAAACACCACGAAATCGATCGTGCATGTTTTGCAAGTTTTTATTTCTGCGGATAAGCGAATTTACGTTCATTCGTGGGGTCACATTTCCGCTGTGTTCGTCGTATCTTAAAATCAGAAGCCTGCAATATAATGTATCCGGTAATGTTAGGCAGACATGAGAACACAAAGCGATAAGTTAGTCTGAACCTCTACGCATTTACAACGGATTTTAAGTAAGCTGGCATAGCTACGTTAAACTTAAAATATAAAAATGTTAGCTTGTTTAACAATGTTAATTTCAAACATTACGACTGACATACACTCAATTTTAAACTACACGATCAATGTTAATTAACGCAACGACTATAACTACAAGGGTACAAGCGTTAACTTAAGAAACCATAAAAGAAAAAAAAACTCATGTAGGAATAAAACATCCTAATAAATATAGCAACATTTACAGGATCAAATACACGCGCAGCGGAAAAGGTACTATTTATAATGTCTCACTCGATTATCGTTCAAACATATGGATATGTCACGTAATTTAAAAATTTTGGCTTATAAGGGCAGTTGGTCAACATCGAGTGGTCACTCAATAAACGAGGAACTTCGATTTTGAAGGTATCGTTAAAAGCAGCTTCAAGGCTCAGTTATATTTCTAACATTTAATAACGACTTCGGTTTGTCACCATCTGGGTTTGAACTCTAAATCTAATGGACTTGAGACGATGATCCAATAACAGACTCTCGAGGGGATCACAGCAGTACTAAGTACTTTTAAGATGCCTGGAGCGCACCTATAGTGGTGCGCCCATTACTTTAATCCAGTGCGTTTTCCACTTTTATCCCCTAAATTTAAACTGAATATTTTATCTTAATTAATTGATCAATTATGCTTCCATTGTGTAGGCTGTTTGTGTTTGCATGTCCTTATCACCCTTCTAATTGTTCAACAACTTGACACAATGTTATACGCCTTTATTGTGAACACGCTGTCTTTGATGTATATACAAAAATAAACTTATTTACCGCCTAATTCCAATAGATGTTTATATCAAAGTAATCTGGACTTAGTCAGTACTTATCTCGTTATGCAATCAAAGATACATATCTTTTTGGTAGAATAGTCGCTCGACTAACTCTGATCATCAATTAGAATTCAAGTCCAGATAAACACATATATTTGTCTTTGTAGATAGCTTTGCCAAACCTCAGATCTACATCTTATTAACAAATGTTTGTGTTGAGGTGTAAAATAATTAACACTACTGCCGATAATTATTATCCTTATATTATTGGAAAGCTGCAATTACGAACGGTAAGGACAAGCAGAAATGTACGGTGCTGATTAAATCTGAAACAGATTACATGTATGGAATGCTATTTTTAAAATTAAAAAAAAAAACTTTACTGTAGCCAAGATTTATCTTATAAACATGATAATAAAGTTTTTATAATCGTTTTATGATTGGTGATAGTAATTGTATTGTATATGATTGAACATGAATAAAAAGATTATGTGCAGTGAAAAAAATACGCCTTAACGTTTTATCATCCTAGACTTGTGGTTGAATAAGAATTCTATCTCGAGAAAATTCGAGGGGCTGGATGTGTTATGTTTTAAACACAGCGTTCTGGTCGATTGAGCTGACGTAATTCATTATCTCAGTGATGCAATCTCTTTGATTGAACAACTTAAATTCTACATATATGCAACACATCATGTTCCAAATAATTTCATTATGTACGTAATTCTCGAATTGTTGAAGGGATGTCTAAGATGTCCTCAAGCGGTAGCATAATACATGTATATTCGCAAATTCGGCAGAAAAAAATGAAGAAGATGACGATATATTCCTAAACTTAGAGTTCTATAGAATACACAAGTCGCCAATAGTAACAGTCTAAATACACGTATAAAGAAGAACGATGAATCTTAAGCGGAGTGGGAACAGGTTTCTGGTACATGTCATAGTCCCTATTGACATACTACAGCCGTCTCATATCTTCCATTGAAACTTCTGAGTGTGTTTAAAAAATGTCAAACATGATGAAAAGATGATAAATAAGTAGACCTGATTAACTAAAAGTAAGTCACTGTATGCGATTTTCGGATTCTGTTTAGTAATAGAATTAAGTAACAGAAATACAAAAAAACATATACGTTAACGAAGTATTGATTAGTAAAAAATAAAATGCTTTACCCGAAATTCTTCTGCAAGGCGGTTTTGAACTTTACGGACAGTTTCTTCGTCAATCTTTGAACATTCTTCTGCAAATTTTCTTTTTGGAATTGTCGTTTCTTTGAATTTAAGACCCTCGTATATGACTTGGTGCATGAACAAGTACTGGTCCTATCAAAATCAAAGAAATCTCAACACTTTTAATACATCTAATGTGACTTGCAAATTTATCGATTGAAGTTTTATGGTTTTGTATTTCTATAAATCAATATGTAACAAATCACGAGTAAGAAAAGCAGACACATTCAGACACACACATACACTCACATGTATAATTACATCAGCACACACAAACACATATAATCACACACACATTGATAAACTAATTAGTGCCTTCGAAAAGAAAATTAGTTCCAATGATTACAAAAATAAACGATATGAAATCCTATCAAATCTAGAAAAGGCATTTCCGGTTATAATTTAAGTTTAAAGTAAATATACCGTACCAGTGTCTGTATCATGTTCATTCGGTCTTTCCTCATCAGTTTGATAAAGTGGACAATTTTCAAATTGTTTGTTTCTTTTGCCTGCTGCAACAAAGCGTCTAATGCAATGAAAGTTCCCGTTCGGCCTACCCCAGCACTGAAATAGAAATATAAGTTGAGTGTACATTAGATAAAGATCATGAGAGAGGACTGATATCTCATCTCTGTATAAAACAGCTCGGTCCAAAAACGAGCTCTTAAAATGATATTCGATAAGAAAACATCATTCATAAACCGGTATTTGAAGGTCACCTGCCAATAGTGGCCACGTCTTCTGTTTCCTTAAGTGGCTCTGATGGATATGTCTAACAGGTACTTTTAGTATCGACTAAAAGCACCGACAGATGACGTCAATGAAAATGATATACCACTATTCAATAAGAATTCGAAGAATAAGATGTCTGCTTGAGAGCTATCGCGACAATGTTTTTCCTTTTTTTTTTGTAACTCTATAAAAATTTTATTTACTAATTTTTGTATTCCAGAGAAGTCAGTTCTAGCTTTTACCTACAGTGGACCAATAAAGGTCCTTTCAATTCCGTTTTTGCTGATGAAACCTTTCGATGAAACTGTACAAGTTGGACATGATCAGGGGTACCATGGTCTGGCCATGTTGTAAAGTGAAAGTGATGAATCAAACGGCTTTCCTCGGTCTGTTGAGAAACAAAAAAATATTATTCTAACAGTCAATGAAATACCTTCTCTCTCTATAAATATATAAACACAAATATATATAAGATATATAATATATGTAAAATTTTTCACTTATTTCATATAAATCATTCAATGTAAATACATATTTCAAGATATGTGTTCGATACTTGTTCATTTATGGATATATCAATCAGTGTGATTTTTAATTCAATTCTTGCAGTGTGTGCTTCTGAAAAATAATTTCTTGTTCCTCCTTGCTTGACACACCAATTACATTGGAAATAATGATAAAGATCTCCACACAATATAGTGGAAGTGTACACTCATTGTTGAAGAGTCCTGCAAATACAGTGCGTCCCAAAACTACACACTCATAACAAATCAAAGAGTCAGAAATTATTTTAGACACGTGTTATTGTTTACATTACTACTAATACGATAATAAAAGTTCCTAAAACAAATTATGAGAGAGAGAGAGAGAGAGAGAGAGAGAGAGAGAGAGATGCATCATTGACATTTTTATTTTTTAAAACGTTTTTTAATGTACGTACCACAGGGTCTTCCACTCTCAACTTGCGTTCAACGTGCGTCAAATGCTCTATCTCCGTCTCAACAGATACAGTAAAGAATCCAATGTCCAATGTGTCATCTTTATCGGGCCAATATTTCGCACATTTATTCTGAAAATATATCTATTTACACTCAATAAATCATTTCAATGGTGCAAATTTTGTACTACATAACACATTGTTTTAAAAATCCTTTTATTTCGAAATGTTTAAGCTAGATTAAGATTTACAATTTGAAATTCAAAATATATAGATATGAAATTATTGAAAAAACCTAGAGTCAAAATATGATTAATCATTTTACTGGAATAAATCGATAGTAGGTTTCGAATTATATGTATATGTCACTATATAGAACAATAAAAGGGTTCATCCCTACTGTGAGAAAAATAATAAAAAATGGATAGATAATCAAGCTTATATAAAAAAGTTGACAGTATAAGATACCAAGGGGACAATCAATAATTCAAAAATCCAAAGGTAGACGAATCCAAGGCCAAATAAAACACAAACAGCTATCAACACAACAAGACGTGTAAAACCGAGAAAAAGAGATTAACAAGAACCCCAGACAAACCAAGGGTGCTCGGGAATGGTAAGCAACTCCTGCTCCGCGCGCTCGCTTTTGTCACATATTTTCGAATACAAGAATGTCACAATCGGTGATGGTCATAACCGATAAAAGGGGGTCGGGACTAGGTATGCGACAAGGAGGACCCCCCTCATCATCTGTTTTGTTTTTACTGATTTACCATATCGTCAACCAGGCCATGATGGCACGCCATGTCACAGACTACCAATTTGTAGTTATGGGCTTCAAAGGTGTAACAAACATATTTGAAAAATATTCTTCATCTCAAAACGAAAGATATTTCTGTATTATAAACGGGGCTACGAAAGGACTTAGATATATATACGTGTATGCTTTCATTTGCATTTGCCAATACCTTTCCTTTTTCTTTCAGGTTTGTAAGCATCACAATCTTGCCACTTTTCTCCTGCCAAACCATCCGCCAGAAATCAAATATTGTTGACGTCATTGGTCCTGCAATTAATTTTGTGGTAAGTGTATTAATTGTAAACGTTGAAAAAAATCAAATAAAGTGAATATGAGCGTGACAGACACAAATTCATTGGCACAGAGAGTGAGTTACCAAATGGATTAAAAGTAAATGACATTAAAACGAGTTGGTAAATGTTATTCTTTGTCATTTTTGCGTATATATCGACAAAGCAATTTTATAATGAATTCATAAAATATATGCGACCAAAGTATCTAAAGATGGCATTAAAAAAATAAGCAAAGAGAGACACAAATAATACTACAGCTACAAATACAGGAACGATATAGGAAATAACAAAAATAACGTTAAGGTATTGGTAGCAATGGGACATTCTAACATATCTTACCCTGAGTAGCTATGTATGCCTTCTCCGTGTCCGTGCTCTGTAAGAAAATAAATAAAGCTATAAGTCACTCTTTTTATCGTAGACAATATTTTATCTGATAAAATGGTTTACAATATTTGTGTTTCGTGAGAAAGAGATTTACAAAAGGAACAAGGCTACGGATTTATAAATTCAACATCGTATATAAAGATATTGTATCTTTTACTAACGACAACATGACTTGTCTCTAAAAACCTCTATTTTATTGAAAGATTATTGATTGGGACCTTAAATAACAATTCAAGCAATCCAATTTTCAATTCAATCTAAAAGCCGGTGTTTCTAATTGGTGAGCATTTGACATTAAAAAATTAGCTTAGTACTTACATCGATGTAATTTGCGTTGATATAATTAGTGTCCGGCTTCTGTGACAAAGGTTCTAAGTGGACAATAGAGTGGTCATCTGAAAATAGAAATAACTTATCGTACTGTATTATTAGCCATCTAATTCTGAATAATAAAAGTAACGAACCGTGATCGATCACTTAACTTCTATAAGGAATGACGCCTGGACACACCAGAGGTGGGATCAGGTGTTAGGAGGAGTATACACACCCTGTTGACCGGTCACACCCACCGTCTTCACTATATCTTGATCAGCCGTAATAAAGTGCCGCGTTTTATCTATATGACACATGCTTTGCCAAGAGTTTTGGGAGTTATTTCCCTTAGAATAGGCAACTTTTTAAAAATGTCTATGCTTGATATATACAAATATGGTATATTGAGAGGGCGTAAAGTAGATACAGACTTCTCGTTGGAAATTATATTGAGCTACACTATGGTAACTAATATCGAGCAATTAAAGATGCAGGGATTTGGTGTTTTTGTCTCCTCTGAATGGCAAAAAAAAAAAAACAAAGCATTTCTCAATTAGAAATCAATATAATAATAAATGAAGTGATTTATTAGATACATACATGGAAGTACTGTCAAATATCGGTTCTTCGATTTATTCTCAGATTTCAGTCCAATTTCTCGTGGATGAATAGCCCCTTTTTGCAATTCCTAAAATGACAAATATAAAAATATGTTTAAAGAATTATTTTTCGTTTACAGGGCGAAATTACATGCAATCGCATAACTTAGTTCAGTAACATTTATGCATGCAAAATAATACAATGAAAATATCTGTTAAACATTATTTACAGTTATATTGGGAAAAATCATCATGAAACCTTAAATTCCTCTTCTCGATCTCGCACTTTAGTGATGTATGTTCCAAAACTCTCAAGTTTGATTCCTGCGTCAAATACGCATGAGTTGTAGTACACTTCCTGTTTTGGATCGTCGTCAATCCCACAGTACACCCCTCCGTCGTCAGAGTATCTCACCTTTGCCGAGTCGAGTGAAACATTTATATACTGTTGTTGTTGTGCTGAAAGAGACAATAAGTAATCATAAAGAAGAGGCAAGTGATGCTGGATACACTACAAAAATACAACAAAATAGGGGGGGTGGTGGTATCGAATTTGATCAAGAAGAACCTGAAACCAAGTACCCGGAAGGACTCTTTAACCCGTGTTAGCATTTTACAACCATATTTGCAACCACTCTACAGAAGGTTAAGATCTGTGAAAAGGATGTTATGCACTTAATATTGCCTCATAATATTCCCTTATTAATTATGACACATGCAAAAAATGGAAAAGTATATTAAAACACAAAAATCAAAAGGCTTAAAGCGAATGTAATCGGTCAACAGGGGATAGGTACTCCTCCTTGGCACCTGATCCCACCTCTGTTGTCTCAAGGGATCCGTATTGCCGAACTCTTTATTTTGTATTCCTTATATGAATTATGAAATTCACTGTTCGTTACGTTCACCATTTTATCATATATAAAATTTAGAAAAAATTCTCTCGTTTATACTCTGATAGTCTTTTCCAAGTTATCTTTCTACCTTTTATGATAGGAGTTAGTTAATTGCTTTATTTCATTTGATAAAAGTATCAACTGATGTATTTGAAAAAGCAGCTTAATATTATGCGTATTTTGTTATTGTATTAAAACTTTTATAGCCACATGGCTCGAATGGAAATATTTTCCAGTAAAATCTGATGGTGAACATACAATTTCGTTGCATCTATTTTAAGTAAATTAAGAAAAAGAGAGTTTTCTTCATATTTAAATTATTGAAATCCTATGATAGCAGTGTAGAAGATGAACAATAATTATAAGACTGGTACCATTTGCCCGTTTTGAAGGAACTCGTTTCTGGATGGCTCCAGACTGTCGTGATCCGGGTTGACAGTTTTCGTATGTGTATACACGGACTTTGGAAGTTCTTCTGGCTTGAATCTCGGTGGATTTCCGTCTAAAATACACATGCGAAGTGTACACATAAGTGCTATATTATTTAAAGTAGTAACTATTTAGAATATGTACATATGAAAACAATTTGAAGTCAGAAAAAAGAGATATTTTGTCATAGTAGGCGTCGGCCTATTAAAGGTTCTCCACTTTTCGATGAGCCTAAGGACCGAGCAAAGAACGAAATTTACAGACTTCGCCTATATTCAATGACATTTGCATATTATGTTCGATATGGGCAACACAAGAGAATGGAAATTGACAATCAACCCTTTCTCGTTACGTTTTTTATTTAATGACGTTTAATCGCTGTCCAAATTCGCTGAATGCGTCATGACAAAAATCAGTTAAAGGAAAGACAACTTGCCCATTCAGTGTTGGTCCTGTGGTAAGTCGGATGCATGTGTGTACATCACATATGATGTAAGCGTTCAAATTTTTCGAAAAAAAAAATTTTGAAATAGTTTTAAATTATCATTGATAGTAATTAATGTATTAGAATTTTAAATTCATGTATATTGTAACAGAAAATCCTATTATAATTTTTTCTAAGTAAAGTAATTATATAGAAACAGAAAACTATGATCAGTACTCACTTTTCCTTTACACGTTTAACGATATTTTTATCGCCGTCTTTGTTTCTGAAGACATATAAAACATACAAAATAGTCACTGAGAACGTCATACATTTAAAACAAGTTAAGCACAGTTTCGCTGATTGATACAATTGTTTATCCCTTCCGGTTACTTTAAATAACAAAAGTATGAATCTAAATATTTTTACAGAAATCCTTTGAGATTAAAATTTCGGAAGGTCAAGTTATAACTCTGTTGAATACAACATAAATGAATTAGAGCTTTTCAGCTACGAATAAAGGAATTTAGAGATTTTCTTTCAACGTATAAAATAGGAAAATGCACAGGTAATTAGTCAAGATTCGGACACTTTCACAGAATTTGCGATGAATTATCGGTAGTTCGGCATTTATCCTCAAAACGATGTGTTAGAAAGTATGTTAGATACGGTTGTATCCATATGATATAATGTATATAAGTATTAGCCTAGAATATTTGGCGAGATATTAAAATTTGCGAAAAACGTTTCTTCTTAATTCAGCGAAAATAAAAGTATCTACTATAACTACATTTACAGTATTTAAAGGATAACAGACATACCTTCTGACAATAATGACTTGTAGGACAACAGTGACAGCTAATCCAAGAAATGCACCCACCAGAGCAATTATGAGAACGACATTGGAAATCAGCTCAAGGAAAGACAACTTGTCCATACATATGATTAGGCAAACTGGATTTACAACATTAAAGGATATCAGACATACCTTCTGACAACAATGACCAGTAGGACAGAAGTGACAGCTAATCCAAGAAATGCACCCACCAGAGCAATTATGAGAACGACATTGGATGAACTGCTCACAGCCATTTCTTTTAACCCTGAAACCAGAAATTCAGGGTGTCTCTGATATATCTAATTATATCAAATAAAATATTCAACATGACTACTGCCATGATTAAGCCTACATACATTTTGTAATGTATATGTATTTTGAAAACGTTCGTGTATGAAATATGTACATTGTTATTCAGTAGTTAAGTTAGTTCTGTATGTGATATGTGTATAAATTCATTATGAAGGACGTATTTTTTTCTTTATGAAAGTTTTTTTTAAGAATAGGGAATAATAGTTCAATAGCTCAGTATTTGATGTGTTGATAGTTTTTTTTTCTATAGAAGTAGTAATTTAGTTTTTTTCCTTTACAATATTTTTAAAGAAAAAAACTACATAATTACCTCAAAGGTGAAGGATTGTCTGTAAAGGTCACATGAGAATTGACCTCTGACAAAAGTGAATATGTCAATTTTGTTTATAGTTGACACCTTTTTGTTCCTTCCCTTGAGTAAAAAGACGATCTTGACTTGATCTTTGTATTATTATACAACATACCTGCATCGGAGTCGTTACTGCCGGGGATCGAGTTATGCACTGCTATGTGTATTTCACTACATTCTCCACTTATATGATTGCACATGCGTCGAAAGCATAAGCCACATGTTTGACTACAATTACGGCCATACGTCCCATGATCGCATACTGAAAATGAACAAAAGGTTTTACGATTTTCTTTTCAGATAATATGTAGGGATGCACCAATAAAATAATCGTTGATTATGACAAACTTTGTCAGAGAGAGAGAGAGAGAGAGAGAGAGAGAGAGAGAGAGAGAGAGAGAGCAAGCTTACTTACTACTTTTACACAGTCTATCTGTGTATTTATAACCAGGTTCACAGCTATCACCGGAACACCTTCCCGTCACTGCGTCACATTTGTTGAAATTTGAACAATGTCCACAGGAAATATCACAATTAGATCCGTAAAAATGTCCGAAACATGCTTCAAATAGAAATTTAATGCAATTACATGTATGTGCATGGCATCATAAAACAATAATCCTAAGTACAGTAAGTACAGTAAAACCCTGCTTTAGTAGTCGCCTGTATATTAAGAGCAATAGTACCATTTGTGTACAAATCAACCTCTATATAAAAGCCACCTCTCTATAATGACCGATTTCTTTGTGTTCTTTAGGAGATCGTAATACACGTCCCACTTTATGTAATATCATTGTTTGCAGGTTCTGGTAGTTTACTTGTTATTTTAAATTTGTGATCTGTAAAGTTTGCAAAATCTTTATCTGGTGAAGTTTTGCAATTGGTCTGCAAACTAAGTTTACAAATTTATCAATAATGATAAAGAATCATTTTAAAGATAAAGATGTTTTCTATAAATTTTATATTGAAATGAAGCTCTAGATTTGTTTAATGTAGTAAAAGTTGATTATGCAGTGGTTAAAACAATATACTTCACATCAAACTCATAAAGGATGGACACATTTGATAATATTGTGTTACGCAGTTCAGTGATACGTTTGTGAATGAGTGTGTCATTTATTTTAATTTTATCAAGATATAGGATATGATGGATTCTAACCCTATAAGAGAGATTGACAGTTTACTTGTGGTAGGTCGGTGGATTCATCCCTAGTATATTTGTGGTGGGGGGATTTTCCTCCCTAGGTAGAATATGTACATCTCTCTATGATTAAAATTTGTCTAGTTTGGTGTAAAAAAAATCATCTGTTTACTTGTTTCTAATTTAAAACATGCAAATGATGACGACGTAAACGATGAGATTGATTAGAATACATATGATAATGAACGTAACATTACAATTAAAAAGCTGCTTAATTTGAATATATGATTTCCCAGGTATTTGGATAATCTCTGTTCAATTAACTTGTGTATTGCATTTTAATTAAATTACCATTTTAAAATTAAAAATGGATGCCACTTTTCGATATTGTGTCTCGTAATAATAGTGATCGAGTGCATTGACATCTATATTTGTGACTTAATTGGAACTGGTTCTCACTTATTTGACCATTTTAGTTGTTTGGACTAGAAACCGTTCCTATTTAATACGTATAAGAAAGATAGTTTGGCGAAATTAACTGAAAAGCAAACAAGTGTAGGATCTAAATTACGGAGAAAATTAAATATTCTTTACATTTATGGAATTAATAATTGCACGTATAAACTATCACATATTATTATGTACTTATCTGAACTTAAGTGAACTTGGAGGTCTATCCATATCGGCAAAACAAGCAAAGTGTTTGGTTAAATTATTCAAATATATTTACAATAACTATTGTTTATCGTATAAATTGATAAATTGACTGCATAATGTTAAGACAAAATTAGAATTATATATA
>JACSZP010007017.1:0-26391 GCA_016161895.1 Pinna nobilis | reverse complement strand
TTTTTTTTTCAATTTTGATTCGCACATAAACCATACCATAACCATGAAGCATTATGCTCTTATGTTAACACTGATATTACGCCATGACAGCAACAGCTCATACTTAATCAAACCATCCATAGTACTTTTCTATATATCGCTTTTAAAATCAATATACACTTCAAAATAACGGTAATTATAACTGCGACAAGCTATAGGGGGCGTGGCAGACAATTGGTCTCATCAAGTTAGGCATCCATGATAGGTTTCTATATCCAAGACTTCATCATTCCCACATGGTTGTATTGTATAGGTCTTCGAGTTTTGAATAATCTTTTGTGCTTCCTCATTTTACTTCGCGATATCAATAAAAAAAATCTCTACGATTCATTGATCTGTCTTTCGTCGCCTTGTCATTTCTGGTTGTTATGCATTTTCTGACATGTATTTTCCGCGCCAATTTTATGGATATGAAATTCCATAGAAGGTTTATCCTTTAAGACTACTTTATTTTTGCTCTTTTCTTAACATTTCTTTCAATTTTCAATCCGTTTAACATTAGTGTACTCCCAAAGCGACAATTTCGTTTTGCAAGTAAGATGACCCTTTGACAAATTTCTCCAACAGTATTTTCGGCACAACTCAAAACTAAATAAAGAGAAAAACAGCACTTACAACTAAATGTAGACTAGCACGAAGTTCAGAGTTTTAATATTGTATACTATTAAATTGAAAATGTGCTTTTAGTTTCACCGATTCTTTTATAGTTGATAACATGAATGATAGAATTTTAACAATGAAATACACCAAAGAAAGCGAAAAAATAATTAGGAGAATGTAAGACCAAATTGACGCATATATGTGAGCAAAAACTTCCTTTTTTTACCGAGGTTTATTTTCTTTGATTTACGGTTGATACAATTGTCCAAATACAAAAAACTATTCTTATAAGATCCTCGGATGTCCGAGTTTTTCAAATCCTTTGATGTCCTTCTATGTATTTCTATGATATGCATTACATCTTGTACTGTACTGGAAATAAAACGAGACGCCAATACGGCTGAATTAAATTTACAAAGCAATTTAAATTCATGTTCTGTGATTTAGTCAATTAAATCTTGAAAGTTCAAAGTTTTATGAAATTTAGAGAAGACGGTCATAAAATAAGAAAAAAATCAACGTGCAGATAACTAACTTACTAAATGTAATATTGCTTTTTGGAATTATCAAATGTAAACTAGTTTAAAAATTGAGATGAGATGATAACTCGATTTTGAGAATGACCTACTTTATCATCAAATCAGATTATTTTTATGTCTCAATAAAGTGATTTTTCCCGATCATTAAATGGTTTTCGATCACTTGCTGGTTTTGATTAACAAGTTTGAATAGTAATACTGAACGCTTCTCTTTGGATCATCTAACCCTAATTCATATGCACCAGTCAATTTACTTCTCGGTCCATCGGATTATTTCTGGTAATTTCACTTAATGTCAACGTAACAGAAGTCGAAAAAGGAAAATGACATGAAAAAGACAAGGTCGTCCTATTTCGAAAAAGTGGAAATTATATCGAGCAACCATAAGAGGTAATGTAAAAAGCTAAGAGTACACTTATTGACGTCTCAATAGTTACAGTTAAAGATACATTTGGACTCGTTTTTCATCTTCACAGAATTCAAAATTTGAAATATCACATTTGCACCAGCATATAATTTAGCTGATAAAATACAAAAAATATGCGCGCAGTATATAGATATCGTTTTTTAAAAAATCAAAATACACGATTACGGGTGGTATTCCTTTCCCGCCATTTTAACAGACATGGCCTATAAGCAGGGCGAATTACGTTGACAAAATATGTCCAGTACGGACAATAAAATGTTGATTTGACCATTTTTAATGTGTAAATTGCTTAATTATATCCTTTTGTACACGATTCCGTCGTTATTTCGTGTACGACAAAATTTTGCTTAATGAGTCCAAGTGTACCTTTAACGTTGACCACTAGTCTTTTGACCCGATTCGTACCAAATGAAATCAATGCCAGACTAGACTATATGTTACTTTTATTAAGATAATGAGTACTTTTTCAACCCAACTTTTTTAGTCGCATTGTTGGGGGATAGTCTACTTGTTTACTTTGTGGGTGTAGGTTTTTCATTGCTCAGTTGGGGTTTTTGTACGTTTTTAGAGGGGTTGATTGCCTGTTTGTGTTTTGTTTTGTTAAGGGGGTCTAGAAATATTTTATTTGTTTTTCTTGTTGGTGTTTGTTCTTTTGGGGTCTTTTAGGGGGTTTGGGGGTTATTTTCTAATTTTTGCGTGTATTTCTTTTAAATTCACGCTTATTTACAATCTCTTAGCCATATTGAAGCGTGGAGGAAAAAATCTGGATACAGATAAAGATCAAAGGTCTGTCACAAGTACACGGGCATCGTCTATCCCTTTGGCCACGGAGGTCTCAAACTGTTCTCTTTCCGTCTATCTATCATCATTTAAACAACAATCTAAAGTTCAATTAATGATGGTCATTTAAAAGTTCTCTCTTGGGTGATCAATCATAATGAACCATTTAGCTTATACGCTTTTTAAAAACCATGGTATTCAGAAATGGGTCTTTTTCAATTCTCAACGGACACAACCATGCAAGAAATATGATTTCATTTGATGAAATATGTCTGCATCCTTAATCCACCGAATGAGAAAGAAATGAGAACGATATACATTGTTATAAATCCAGGGACGTTATTCTGTGTTTAGTTTTAAGATGTGTTGTCTCATTTCTACTATATGCATGTATGATGTAATATCTACAAGGGATTAATGAACATACTTTATCCGCATTGAACTTGTAATAGTAAGGGATATAATCCACTCCTGTATGATCTTATACATAAGTTTAACTTGAAAATTCTAGGATCAAACAGCATAAATGAATCAGTATATTTAATCTCTAAAGAAAAAGATCAGCATAACAGACTGATTGAAAAATGATTATCTTTTCATACTGTAGTTACGGGGTACATGAAGTAGTATACAATGCAAGTATACTGTTCTGGCAAATGCTTTGCAGTGAGTTCTTACTGGGTCCAACTGTTCATCTACTGAATACCTTTCAACCCTCAGCAAAATCTAACAAGGGACTGAAAGAAGACCTAGAGTTAAATAAAATTTAAAACCATGTTTGATTTCAACCAATACGGGAGTTTTGAGATTGTAACTATTTTGTTCTTGGAGGCGCGTTTAGTCGTTGCGTATCAAAGAAGGTGGGACTGTTTTCCAAAGTAAGCAAAGGGAACATCAGTGCCACAGCCATATAGCATTTATTTCGAGGTTGAAAAGAGTATTTGATGACTTTTTAGGTGTAGATTCCAAGGGATGTTCGTTTGAAAATGTCTAAATGAGGTATATCCTGATAACAATACTGCTATATAGGTATAAGCATTGTTTCCTATCGAGAATAGTCCCACCTTCCTGTACATCACAAACTAATCGTGCCTCCAAGCTGAAGAGTTTTACAAAGGGAGAGTATCTCAAAACCGCCGTATTGCTATGCTATTAGTAAGTTGTATTGTTGTTGAACGTCTAACTCCAGAATCTTTCACTTAATGCCGGTGAAGTGCAATAAATTTAGCCTATGCGCGGTACTTTTGAACATTAAGTAGTGAGGGTTTATAACGTGCGGACACCTACTGTGACAAAGGTCCTCGATTTTTACTGTCTCATCCGAATGATATGGAAAGTCAATTATAGTATTCAATCAAGGATTACCAGCAGATATACAACTATGTCCAGATGTATTCTGAACTGGGATTTCCAATTTTCCAACGACTTTCTATCCTCTTGGTTTTTTTCCTGTTTGTTTGCTTTATGATACTCCGTTTGCCTTAAATTACCCTATTTGCCTCTCCATATCTTGTTTACCTTTAATTCCGGATGTGTAATGTTGACTTTACAGGTGAGAATGGACATTACCCTCAATCACTTATCTTAAAATCCTCGTTGTCCGTAGAATTACCAGTAATTCTAGTAATCTTGATTACTGCAGAAGCTTTCCAGTGCGAAGGAGTGAAATGGTTTAGAATCACCGTTTGGATGGTAATTCATTATATACATGTAACAATGGTGTTTTCTTTATAAATGCTGACATTTGCAGATAAAAATTCGCGTCTGCAGCCACAACAATCGTATAAGTCTACAAGGTTTCAGGTCACTAGAAGTGTGTCAGGCTTCTAAAAAAACGTGGGCTGAAAATAGGTTCTAAAAATCACAAGAAACAAGACAAGCTACTGACATTTGATGCGTTTAAATAAGGGGTGTTGTGACTAGAAGTGTGATAAAATACACAACATTGCATATTATGTTTGGTGACATTTGTTATTTGACAGATTACCAAGATGGACGTGCTATAAATCAAGTTTGCCGTCAAAAGATATACGACACTCTACAGAAAATATACAATATATTTGCTACAAATGAGGATAAACGTCACTAAATATGTGACAGTCAAAAAACATCTTGCATGCACACAATGCGTGTCGACGCTAGATGTGTGACATGCCATTGAGTACATACGGGTGTCGTATAATTTGAAAAAGTAATGTTATACGGAAGCGTCGAAAATATCGGCCGCTCCCTGTCTAGGAATGATGAGACTTTCATTTATAAACTCTTTCCTTTATCAAACGTATGTAGTTGAGAAAGCTTTCCTCGTCGAAAAAGATATCAGTTCATTTAGAAATGAATTCATTAATATGAAAAAAAACATATCACTTTCGCACAGTAACCATTGCCCCTTTGACAGACTAAGGTACCTGTTTTTTATTACAGAAATTTCCTTTTCTCTTTGATGTATTTGTATGGCATTTGTTCACCTGGTGAACGTTCCAACTATGATATATATAATTATGAGATAGATATTCGAGCTTAAAATAAATAATTAACAATACCATAGGAGGTATTTTCATAACTGACATTGATAAAAAGATCAATTCAATTGGATTAAAATTAAACTTTATTGACGGGATAAAGACAGGAGCTAAGGTATAAGAATAGGTTTATTGAAACTGAGAAATGAAAATTCAATAGATATATTTGATACTCTACTATTCAAAGAAAAAACCTCGACATCTCATTTTTCTTTACCCCATATTTTTTTACGGTTTTTTATTAAATGATTTGGTTTAGTTGACCAGAAATCAGAACTGGACTTTTTCATGGAAACACAAAAAAGTCATTGAATGTATGCACGTGTTTGCACGTCCCTTAGCAAATTGGCGAGAACTTGTACCCGGTGAGAAATTGGACGAGAACTAGAGATGATTTTAAAAAAAAAAAAAAAACGTTTCTGTTAAATTGATAACCAACATCATGCACGAAAACATGAATAATTTAATCGAACAAGGAATTGTTATGGTTGTTGCTTTTTCAGTGACAATTCATATTGGTGATAAAAGAAAAGAAAGAAATAGTGAACACTACTTGAGCGTTTCGTATATTGTACACGAAAAGAATAAATAATAGGACGATGACATATGCATTAAGTATTGAGTTTGGTCATAATATGCGTTTCATATAATGAGCGCAAACGTATGTTTGTGTATCCATATGTGTGCCCTATATGTGCGTGTGTCCCTGTGTGTATATGGGGAATATGTATCTTTTTGTGATATAAGAACACTATTAATAATGACATTGTCAAAATTTATAGTTTAGAAGGCGTAAAAATGAAGGATTCCGTGAATCTGATCGTTTTTCTCACACTTTAATCACGCCAGTCAACCCTCTCAAACCAAATTCTATCAGGCACTGTTGTTTACATACAGCTAATTCAATTCATGTTTTTGAAGACCGATGCTTTCTTGAATGACAGCTTTACTAACAGATCCATTCAGCGTCTACTCCACAACACTAATTATCAGCAACATTCTTAATCTAAATTGTCACGAAGTTCGTTCAGTTCCAATTTATTTTCCGTCGGTAATCTAAAATGATGCTAAGTATTTTGTCCTCTTTTCTTATTTGAAAGGAAAATGTAAAGTCCTTGAAAAAGTCCATTATCACACAAGTCCTATATAAAACAAGCTCAATATCACAAAAGTCCAATATCCCACAAGTCGTACATCACACAAGACCTATACCAGACAAGTCCTACATCACACAAGACCTACATCACACAAGTCCTCTATCACACAAGTCCTATATCACACAAGCCCAATATAAAACAAGCTCTATATCACAAAAGTCCAATATCGCACAAGTCCCATATCACACAACTCCTCTATCACACAAGTTCTATATCACACAAGTCGTACATCACACAAGACCTATACCAGACAAGTCCTATATCACACAAGTCATACATCACACAAGTCCTATATTACACAAGTCATACATCACACAAGTCCTATACCACAGAAGTCCTATACCACACAATTCCTATATATAACACACGTCCTATACCAGATAAGTCCAATATCACACAAGTCGTAAATCACACAAGTCCTATACCAGACAAGTCTTTTACACAAGTCGTAAATCACACAAGTCCTATACCAGACAAGTCCTTTATCACATAAGTCCTATATCACACAAGTCATACATCACACAAGTCCTACATCACACAAGTCCTATATCACACAAGTCCTACATCACACAAGTCCTATATCACACAAGTCCTATATCACACAAGTCCTATATCATATACTAGATCAAACATTTCCTATAACTACACAAGTCCTATATCACTCAATTCTATTATCATATATTAAGTCCTATTTTACAGAAGTGTTATATCATACAAACCCATATTACTTAAGCCCTTTATAGCACAGACTTAAGTCCGTTATCACACAATTTCTACATCACACAAAGTTCTTTCTCAACCATGTTCAATATCACATAGTTTCTTTATCACACAATTTCTACGTCACTTAAAGTTCTATATCACATATTTCCTATATCACAATTTTTATGTCACACAAGTTAAGAGCTATAACAGTCTCCACCTGAAAAATAATTACCACCCCCGGAAAAGAGAAATTGCATCATAGACAACATATATCTCTTACACAAACAGAGAACATGAACATGGCCATGAACATACATAACTTCCAACAATTTTTTTTCCGACATTAGCAGCAAGAAAAAAAAGGATATCCAGAATGAAAATTTATTTAAAAATGAAAATAATTTTTCGATGGTACATATCTATAATTTGTTTTAGGTTGCACGACCCCTGGCATGCATTCATTCAATATGATAAAATAACTTACCTTAACTGGAACGCAAATCAAAACCAGGAGAAGATCAGCTGATGCAAGGCTTAGAAGGAAAATGTTGGTGACATTTTGCATTTTCTTATACTTTGCGACTGATATTATGACTAATGAGTTTCCTATAAGTCCAAGAAGCAGAGTGATTATGTACACTATAGTAACGGGTATTAGCTCCTCCAATGGTAAGTACCTGAGGGATTCGTCGTAGTCATACACATAGTCCTCAATAGTAAAATTGTCACCAATCTCACGTGGGGCCATCGTCACAATACCTCTAGGTACTCTTATAGCACCATAACAATGTTTGACCACTTTATATGTTGTGCGTGAATTCTCATCTTTGGTTACATTTTAGGAAATATTGGTATGAAATGAATGTATCCGTTGTATCAATGATAATCGGTATATCCTCAAAATGAAACTTTTGGTAATAAAGACTAAGTATACTATCATGACAAAGAGTTCAGAGTCAGTGACACATGTGATACAGAACTAGTGACTATACATATAAATGCCAGGCCAAGACACTGCCCATTAGCGGTAAGAGCCAGGAAGGCGGTGACACAGCGTCAGTATTGATTTAACTTTAATCCATCCCCTCTGTGCAATGCACTTGCTATTTTCCCATTGATGTGTTGTATTTTGACGTAGAGAAATCTAGGGCTGATTTATTTATTATTTTTTGTGCGTATAGCGTGCAATACTCATGATTTATACAATATCATTGCCAAAAGTTTGAATGCTCTCTGACGAAATTATTGTTTGATGATTGAAACAAAATACGTAGTGCAATGAGAGCCTCTACGAGTGTGTTGTCAGTGTGACCACTACATATCATCACGTACAACATGCTATACTCAAAAAATACATGAAAATCTCATTTGTAACAGACATGGTGTAAATATATTTTTCAGTTAGGATTTTCGTCAGCAGTGAAAGATAAGCGTTTGTATAGATGCATGCAAGTTTGTCATCTCTACAACAAAGATGCAAAGATATATTAATTCTGTTCTCAGTTCAGAATCGAGTGCAAAAATAAAAAAAAACAGAAATTCGAAACCAGGTAGATTTGACAAGTGAAGATAATAAGAATATTGGTATTAAAAGAACATTTCCATCGAATGTAACCAGGTGCACCCATCGCATTGTTTCCTTGGAAACCCCTGAAAGTCGGAAAAAGGTCAAGTACAGGGAGTATGATCATGATCATGATCTTTATTTACGTCCTGTAATTTCCGTATTTGTTCTTTGTCTTTGAAAATCCGGTATCTATTATTTTTAAGGAAACATATTTCTGCCTGTCATGTATGATTACAAAATAGAAGTATTCCCAGTTGTTCTATTCGAAAGTACAAAGTTTCGGACTTAAATCTTGCAGTCAATCAAACAGTATTTGAATTTACAAAATGAGACGAAGTATAACAGTATATGCCATATTTCAAAGAAAGTGCAAATTGTCATTTTGCATATCTATAACTATTTCCACTGAAACTGGCACTTGGCATTCTCAGTACAAAAGATTTGTTATAAATGTACAAGTGCATGTTGAATGATTGTCATTTAGCCTCGTTTCCATTAACAGACACTTGTCGTATGACTTTTCCGTGACCTATGGATTTTCAAAGGACCGCGATTACAATCTTTTATAAAGTTTGTATGTATTGCCTGTGAATAATTTTCTCTATGGTTTTGTGATTTTTATATTTTTCTCAAATACGAAAACTTCTAGATAAATATGCTATCCAACAAAGACAATTTTATTTAGTTCCCTTTGCATGCTTTGCGGCTTCCCGCTTACAGTTTAAATCATTGTCGAAACATTAATAAGAAATAAAATACGTTCTTTGGAACTTTAAATCCACTAAAAACACTGTTCCAAACAAACGGAACTTAAAACAAAATGAAATTTATTTCCGAGAGTAACCCGGGGCAGACAGATATTACGAATAATTCCGTTCATTACATAGGCAATTTTCTTTTTTTTCAGTATCGCCCTTCTTCTTAGAGTTATCTCCCCTTCGTGGTCTTTGAAGCTCGATTTTGTGGCGACATCTAACTCTGAGGTAAGCAGCTTACTGTCGCATGAAACTCTTATCTACCGACCTTCTAATCTGATTGAGGAAAGTTGAAAATATCAAAAGATCGAGCAAAAATCAGAAGGAAACCAGACACTATGGCAAAAGAAAAAAGCATATACATGTAAATTGCCTTATTATTATCCTTTACAGACATAATAAATGAAATATATGAAATACATTCTTAGAATAAAAGTATTTGGACTGCATTCATGTTGCCCGATTGATTTTCTACGAATTCAACTTTTTTTGTTGCTTTACTAGGTTCATTGACATTTTATTTAATCACCATCGAGATATCCAGAGATTGTTATTTGTATGTTGTTTATAATAAAGAGAAGGCATATGTAATGGTGTAATAACGTTTGCCCAATCCTATTTCATGTTAAATTGAAATGAAATATGTTTAAAGTAATAGACAGAATAGTTGGGTATAATTATTATGCTGTTCTAACAAACTCTGAAAACTCACTGCGTTGTTGTTTTAATTACTCATGAAGACAAGTTCAATTTTAAGTTATGAAATGATCATTTAAAATCCAAAAGATGTTTTATTGCAGGAAGATAAAATAGTTCAATGAAATACGCATCTATTTAATATTTCGAAGAATAAATACGACTACCAAATCTTACTTATTTAAAGCTGTACGTATAACGTAATATACGCAAATCGTAATAACGCTTTTTTAATAAAAACAAGTTTCAAAACAAAAAAGGGGGTTACCGTGAATCTGTCCTCACTTTACGAAATTAAGTTCACAGAGGAGAAAAATACAAATTACAAAACTTCATTTCGCAATAAGAAAATGCAGAGAACCATACTATCGGCATACATGATGCGTCAATTATCCACCATGACTTCATATAACAATATATAATAATATAATAATATATATAAACATATAACAATATACTAGAAGTTAAAACGACAGAGAACAGCTTTAAATTAAGCGAAAAGAATTAATAAAGAGTGCAAAGAAGGCAAATGGACTTTGGAGCGCAAACCTTCAAATGTCAATCATCAATACATTAAATCAAAATGAATTTCATTACCGCCTACTTTCTTTTATAATCACTCACTAAGCAAATTATTCAGATCTGTACATTCTTGCAAAAAGATTAATGTCTATATTTGAGACCCAATATGGGATACGTGACAGAGGCGAACTTTTATGTTTCATATCTCAGACTTTTGAAGCAAAGTTGCATTAGCTGCAAGTAAAGTAAATATCATGATATTTGCTGATTCAGTTGTCGTATATTTTTTTCTCAAATCGCCTTCATTAGAAAGCCATTCTTGATGAAAACATAAAAAGTATTGTCAAGTTTAAGTCAGAAATGATGTCTTAATGAATCCGTATAAACATCATATTTTACCCTTTAATCACCATGGCCCTTACTTGTTTTCTCTATGCAAGAATAAGGACAATGCGAGTCTTGAGGCCTTAAGATATTATACAAAGTAAAAACAATGGCTTGAATAGAGAAAATTTACCTTAGGTAAAATATCAAATTGGTTAAAGAATAATAGCGCACATGGATAACGTAGGGAAACAATGGCAACATAAAAATTCTGATGAAAAAATTCAGGAAACGTCAAAGGAACTCCGAGCTATAAAATATTATTAGTATTGGAATGAGCTCTACAGCGTCAAAATTATGATGGGACTTTGGTCAATGCACTTTTCTTCAAGGGATAATTTTCTGTTATACGTATTTTTGTTTGTCGTTTTGGTTTTCTTTCTCCCTCTTATTTTTGGGGGTCTTGATTTTAGTTTGTTTGTTTTTTCTCCTTTTTCCTCAATTTTGCTTTTCATTTTTATTCCTTTCTGGAGGCAGAATTCCATAATATTAAACCAACATTCCAGTGGATATAAGTTTGTTCTTTGCACACACTGAATGTCAAAATACAGACACAGATACTTTATTGATGACATAACTAAAATTGGAGAAGTACCGAGGGACATTTGAAAATCTAAGTCCTAAAACATGATAAGTGACAAGTCTAGGATAATGATGGTCTCAATGTGGAAAACAAACGCAAATCCCTAACGGGATGGTATCAGGTATCCGAGAGGAGTCAGTGCCCCCTGTTGCCGTGTCGCAAAATGTTCCACGGAAACCCTACGAGTTCGTTAAAAAGTCTATTTCGGTTGAAAAAGTCATAAGCTCTTCATCTAACTAGCTAAATATGGTCATTGTAAATGGTCATGCTAAAGAATATCATCCAGAAACCTTGAAAAGGGGGCCTCATAAGGAATTAACTAATTTGACTCTTCATAAAACTCATTTCAATACACGTACAAGTAATATCGGACAGTGGTGAAATAGTTTCCATGTTATATCGCTTGTAGTAAATCTTCTGACAGTTTCCTTAATACCAACTCCATAGTGGTATATAACGTCATTCAATATTTTCTTGATGATGTATAATGTCTTTACTATCTCGCTGATGATGTGCTCTGTCATTTACCGGACATACTCTATAGATGAGGAGATTATCGTGTTTGCGTTCTACGGTAATGCGGCACTGTCAATGTTATAGCACAAATGAAGGCAAACAGGAGCAGTACTTGTAGAATATTGTAATAAATCCATCTTTTGTTATCTCATTATACTGATCATATTCTCTCTATTCGAATGCCCCAATCCTATGAGGCATTTAAGTCTGTCCATATCAAGGTTTGCTTATCAGTCACCTGGACTGATAAATGTATCTTAAGCAAAGTTGAGTACCCTTTTCATTCTTCATATTGTCTGTATCAAAATGGCAATAAACATTCATTTATCAAATCGAATTGATTTCCATAAAGATAGACACATAAATCAACATAATACTTTAATGTTTTCACTCAGCCATTTTCTCTTGGGTCATATTGCATCTTACGTGTGTATATCATCGAGTTTGTTCCCTGAAACAGCGAGAAGCTTTCGAATAGCTGTCATTGTTGTTCATTCATCTTAAGAGGAATAAAAGCAAATGATCAAATAATATAAAATGCAATTTACTCTTGACAGAATGTTGGCAAATTCTTTAATATTACATGTACTTGTATACCGATTTTGACATCCTTGTATTCGAAAAGGTGTGACACGACGGGTGCCGCACGTAGAGCAGGAGTTGCTTACCCTTCCGGAGCACCTGAACTCACCCCCGGTTTTTAGTAGGGTTCGTGTTACTCTATTTTTAGTTATAAGTGTATTTGTGTATTTCTGTTTGTAATTTTGTTTCCTTTTTGTTTTGGCCACGATTTTGCCTGTCGTTGACTTATTCTATTTGGAATGCCCCTTGGTATCTTCTTCTTCACCCATTTTGTTAAGATGTTCCATTGATGCTCAATTAAACCACAAATAGAAGTCAAACAGTATTTTTTATAACATTCAGTTTCCAATAGATGATCACATGGATATTCGTCTCAATACCGTTTACATTGACCAAACGACTTGGTAGCAATACTGTAACATTTTAATAAGTACCATTGTATTTTTCCGTAAATTCGCACGAAATTGGAAATTGATAACTTTAAAGATAATGAAGATCGTCCGTCTAACAGATCTTTTTTTTTCTAAATTTCTGAACACGCCTTGTAAGTTTTGTATTGAAAAATGTGTTACATGGCAATAGTACATAAAAGGGTTGATAAGAATCCATCATCAGTATTTATGTGGAATAGGATAATCTCACCCATGGATTTGATTTTTTATACCATGCTTTCCGAGAAACATTGTAAAAATTAATTCACATAATTTAAGTGTCATAGAACATTTCGACTAGTGGTCCAGAGGTGATTTTATTAAATTGTTTGAACCAGTTCAACCAGTAGAATCACAAATGAAACGCTATGTGCTTACGAATCCAAACGGCCAGACGTCAGTGCTTGAACTAGCTTAATCCAACAAAGATGCCAAGTGTAAGAGCACGGGTACATTTTAAAGTCAATCGAAGACGTCCGAATGATAAATTCATATTTCATGATATTATCTCGCTAGACATGTGATCAATAAGAAAGGCTAAGATCAATTCATTTCAGTGGTGAATTTTGTTAGACAGATATTCTATTTACAAGAATAAAAAAAATTAAAACCAAAACAAAATATTAAATTTCTCTTGAAATTCTGTTGACCAGACTCTTCCAGTTTAGAAAAATTGTCCAACCGTTCCATTAAGCGCGTTCAGACTGGTTGAATTTGCTTCAAATAAGGCAGCCCTTGTCCCATCCTATTTTGGATTAGCATTCGCTTTTCATGTTGAGACTGTTTTCATTCCCGACTTGTGTCATGTATGATATGGAGTTTCAAATTTCCATTGATACTCATTCCGTTTTACTCTGCTTTAACAATGTGCACGTCATCAGTGACGGCTTTAATCATTAATCTACATAGCATAACTACTTCTCTAAATATCATCAAATCCGGGGGTGTCATACACAACTCTGAGTGCATTAACAAGTACAATTGAACTGCCACTTCATGCCAATAATTGGAAACACTATGACTCCTAGTGAATAGACGTCTGCCATTAGCGGAATAGCTACAATTAAGACAAACATTACGTTTGCATCTGTAAAAACCAATGTGACCGTTGTAAATCACAAAACAAGGAAGTTAGATTGTACTAATAGTCCGCTTTTTGGTAGCATTTTCATTTTTGGTCCATCAGGCGATGGAAATACACTTGACAGAAATTGATAAGTTATACAAACCTCATTTAAGATACATTTGGACTCATTTTTCATCTTCACAGAATTAGAAAATTGAAATATCACATTTGCACCAGCATATAATTAGAGGATGTGGCTGATAAAATACAAAAAGTATGCACGCAATATATAGGTATCGTCGTTTAAAAAATTACGATTAGGGGTTGTATTCACATCCCGCCACGTTAACAGAAATGGCCGATGCCTTGTAAGTAGGGCGAATTACGCGGACAAAATATGTCAAGCACGGACATTTAAACGTAGATCTTTATTGTGTAAATCGCTTAATTGTATCCATTTATACACGATTCCGTCGTTATCTCGTGTACGACAAATTTTTGCTAAATGAGTCCAAGTGTACCTTTAAATGTATGGCTATAACAGTTTTACAGAGCTATACTGTCTACAGTAAAAAAAAAAAAAAAAAAAAAAAAAAAAAAAAGGGGGGGGGGGGGGGATAAAAAAAAAAAAAAAAAAAGGGGGGGGGAGGGAGTTGAATGTAGGCCTACCCACGGATAGTCGAACGACTGACAACACCATAGTCAAAACAAAAAGGTACAAGAGTAAAACAGTGATCCACACAGTCATGCATAAAAATAAAAAAAAAACATGAACCCAATAAAACAGTGACGACTTAAGGTTCTCCGGAAGGGTAAGCAACTCATAAACATCTTTCTCCTAGATCTACCGCGAATAATGTGAGATATAGTATATCAAACTGAACGGCAAATTAATCCGATGAGTCGTTGATCAAATTGATGTACCATAGATAGGTAATTAAAAGCATCATTATAAATGGAGCAAATTCCCATATCGAATGAAAATACAACTTTTTCTTCTCTTTATTGAGGCATCATATTGATTCTGCATTGCTTTCCCAGCTCTTATAATATTTTCACATTAGCGATAATGAAGCCTATATTCTATTCCATATGCATGTATATTTATACCTATACACAGTTGGTTATTAGAAAGAAAAGAATTTTGAAGAATGTCCCTGGTATTATGAATTACTAGATGCTAATAGCGAGATATCAGGTGTGCAGGAGAGCAAAGCATTTCTAGCTTCCACGTATGATCCTAAGACTAAAAATATAATTTCTTCTTATCAGCAAATGTCACTCCGGGTTTTTTTTTTAGAAAGTAATCATAGAGTACAAACTAAAACTTTAAATTTCGGAGATCAGAAGATAAAGTTCGATAAAGCAGTTACATTGCTTTTGAATTAAATATGAAATTCATAGATACCACAGTAGTAATCAGCAGAGGAATTAGAAGGTAATATACAAATTTGGTGAATATTGGACGAACACGGAGGAGGAGGGATTCCCCTGCTGAACTGACCAATCATAATTGCCGTGAGTCCGCAGTCAAATTCTGACGATATAGTTGAGAAACCAGTTCTCGTCAAAACTAGTAGAGACGATTGAACTATGATTTTATGGTCGCTTTATGCAAAAAGATCATTTTGTAAAGTCTTCATGAAATATTATCGGGCAAGCTTAATTCGTGGAATTTATCACAGTCTCCATATACCACAGTCTCACACAGATTTGATCGCAAACGAAGCCATGACAAAATATATGACGTCACAATTTCCCATACGCCCTCTATTTTTCTTCGTTTCTTACTTTTAAGTCTTATCAATCAACAGAAGTGGATAGTCTGTTAATACACTGACGACCGACCACAACAGGAAACCAACATCCTGATTACTACTGTTAATCCGGAAATTAATTTTAAAATATATTCGACAATAAATGAGAGAATTTCTATATGAATAAACAAATTCATAAAACGTCTTAACGTGCCAAGGTAAAGAAACGATATCATTTGAATGCGGGAGTTTTGAGATTGTAGCTCTTCTGCTCTTGGAGGCGTATTTGGACATTGCATAACGAAGCAGGTGGGAATATTTTCCAAAGTTAGCAAAGAGTATAGCTTTACTACAACGTAAAGCATTTATTTCATGGTGAAAAAGAATGAAATTCGTCCTCTAGTAGGTGAAGATACCTAGATATAATCGTTTGATAAAATCGAAATGTGGTATACCTTAATAACAATACTGATATGCAGATACACGCGTAGTTATCAAAGGAGAACAGTCCCACCTTCCTGTATACTTCGCCAGCTAATCGCGTCTTCACGCTGAAGAGTTGTACAAAGGGAAAGTATCTCAAAACCGACGTATTGTTCTGCGACAAAATTGAAACTACGAAATGGAAGCTAAATGATGACCACATCAATTTCCAGTACTTGACAATGACAGACTATGAAATGACGTATGAATCAATCAATTTGTTTTCTGAATGGCATGTTTTGATTAAGTTTTAGAACTATCTAAATGTTTCCATATCTGTAAGTACCAGATACGTGACATCCCTTTATAAAAGTGCTTATATTCGTCAGATATCTGACATACCTTGAATAAAGTATTTATATACGTCATTTGTTGTTTTCGTTTTAAACATGTTGATATAGATTTTAGACGTCACGTCATATTTACATATCTATTTCCCAATACCTTCAGCTGGTAAAGGCTATTGACCGTCTATTTTTCCTCTTTTTTTCACTCATGAGCTTTCGATACACTATAACTGTCATTAGTGTCATCCTGGAAGTATCCTACAGACCTAAGTCGCTTAATCATTCTCTTTGAATTTTATCTGACACTGATAATATATAAACATCGTAACATACCCTACATAATAGAATAACACTTTTTTCTTTCCGGGCTTGGTAGTATTCCCAGACGGATGAATGTAAAGTCAGTTGAACGTTTGAAAGTATATGGTATCGACACGTAAATCATTTAGGTGATTTTCCTAAATCCCCTGGGCTAGATATCCCTGTAAATTATATATCTTTTCAGTATGCTCGTATATATTTATCAAATGAAAATTATTTTAAGATCCTATTTCAGAGGAAAGCATAAGTACATTTTATTACATTTTCCATGAAGTTATGGAGGGAAAACTTTGTTGTTGAAACTTGAGTTTTTAACGTCCAAGATAATCATTTAGATGAAAAGATAAAAATGATTGTTTTATTTGTTATGCTTCACGTCCCACTTTAAATCTTTCAATTGTGGTATTCCGGTAAAGGACTAGAAATTTAGCCTTTGCTCAGCACTTATGCCTTTGGAGCTCTTTGATATGCTGCCTCCTATACTGTGCAACGATATCCTCGGTTTTTACCGTCTCATCCTAGAAGGGAGAAAAGCATATCATATCCGCCGGGTGGATTTGAACCCACGACCTCGCAAATTCAAGTTGAATACAACGTATGGAGCCACGAAAGATAAACTACATTGTGCAATGTGAAATGAGATACCGTACATTTATAAGTTTGTCCAGAGATAATTCGAAAATTAGTACAAGTTCATGTATTGACCTCTGAATCTCAGAAGTGGAATTGAGTGTCATGGAGAAGATAGCATCCCCTGTTGATCGATCACACCCGCCATTAGCTCACAGGCAAACTATCTGTACATTGGTTAGAAAATTAACAAAAAGCCTAAGAATCTACAACTACACGAATTAAGAGTACACGTTGTTGATTTCTTTGAGTTGTATTTTTTTCTTTTTCGAATTTCACTTCCATTTTCTTCATTTTCTTTTTTAATCTTTGCGACACTCTGTTATCATTAAAATTTTCTCAAAAGAATATCATATAGGAAACAGTAGACAAGGAGACAGAAAAGAATTTTTGATGATACATAGGCCTCGACAAAATGAGTGATTCAAGAATGTCTTCTAGTCATTGAAGGATTATTTGGTGGGACAATAGGCAACAACATAATACCATCAACAATACAGAGTAATTACCGTAAGCTTAATAGCTTCTTGTTCGTCGAAGAAGAAATTGCTCCCAAGAAAAATTAAGTCTTTCAATCTTTTAATTTTACTCTGAGTTGGTATACTTTAGGATGGAGACACGAGGTATCATAACCTACCAGTTTTGTTGTAAACTTAATAGAGACACCCCCACAGAGAATTGATACAATATACAGAAGTACAACACAGAACAGTATCTTCAGCATTGTCTTTTTACAGCAGACGACAAGTTCATTGGCTCCTCTGAGTATCTCATCACTTAGTTCAGGGTTAACAAACAAGATATGTTCATTATCGTGCTGCCAGTGATTATACGTGCTTAGCCACCTTTGTAACTGGTATATTTTCAATTTTTATTTTGGTTTTAGTAAGTTCCTTGGTGCCTACACTCCTCTGACTAATGTAGTCATGGTACGTTAATACCATTATCAAAATATGCCGAGAAGACTAGTAATATATTACAATCAGAGCACGCTACTTTACTGATGTTTTCAATCTAAAGCATACACAGTAACGAAAAGTACAGGACCGTGGAATTGAAACATTGTACAGAAACAAACATCGATAGAAGTTGGATGAGTAAACCATGTACATGTATATATCGTATTCAGAAATGTTTAAGACTTTATTTTTTTTATTTTACAACGATTAACTAACAAGTTTCATTATATTAATGTGCCTCGTAGGCTTTGATGTCGGCGTGCAGAGGTCCTTGCTATGGGAGAAAACCCACGTGTCCGAGTTGGCAACCACCATGTCATCTGACATACTCACCTGGCCGAGGCATGGGTGAGAAGCGAGCGCGCTATTCATCACGCTACTCAGACACCCCAGAATACTTTATACTTAGAAATTATTAAAGACAATGATATACAGAGGAAGGAGAATATGAAAACTAAACAAAATATTTATAAAAACGAAAGTGAACCCCGAAAGAGAAGCGAGATCAGGTGTCCAGAAACTGTCAGCTCCTCCTACTTGCTAGTACGACCTGTCATTTTTTCCCACTGCAGTTGTCAAATTAGGTAAACTCTACATATAACGATTCAGTCATATCTGGACCCAGTCGCACAATGATTTAATTCATAGTTAAATTTAACTTTGAAAGTACTCATGGTTAAATTTGTGGTTGAGGTAACTCTAAAATAAAATAATTATCAATTAATTGTAATTATATAAAAAGATAATTCTGCAATAGCGTTAAACCATATAGTTAGCTCTACTGGTCATAGACCAGCAGAGCTTATGCAATACACCGTTGTCCGGCGTCCGTCCTTCCGTCCGTAAACTATTTCTTGTTATCGCTACCCCTCCTAAACCATACTGCATATTCACTTTTATACTTCATATATGTTTTCAGCATAACATGTAGTTTGTCTTAAATTAAATTCGTTCTTTTCCAACCAAAAGGGGATCATTTTAGGGGTCAAAACAGTAAAATCTTGTTATCACTACTCCTCCTGAACCGTAAGTCATATAAAGATGGGACTGCCACTAATGTATCCAGCATGATGCCTAGTTGGTCTAAAATGAAAATCAGTTTAGTTTTACAAATAGGAGCCATTTTAGGGACTTTTTTCAAATTTCCCTCTACATGTATTTAGCTCTATGTCAATCTTGTTATCGCTACTCCTCTTTAACCCTACATCATATTCACTTGCAGACTTCATATATGTTTTCAGCATTTGGCCTTGTCCAATCCCAAAGGGCCATTTTAGGGGCCAAAACAGTAAAATCTTGTTATCGCTATTCCTCCTGAACCATAAGTCATATAAAGATGGGACTACCACTAATATTTTCAGTATGATGTCTAGTTGGTTTTTAAAAAAAGCAGCCTTGTTCGACGAAAAGGGGCCATTTTAGGGAATTTGTCAGGTTTCCCTATTTAAGTCTGTAAATCATGTTATCTCTTCCCCTATTAAACCATAATAGATATTGGCTTCCAGGATGTATTGATTTAGCATAACATTTAGTGTGTCTGTTTGAAACCAAATATGGTTGGACCTTTAGGGACTGTCAAATCTTATTTATTTCTTCATAATTCTGGTCGACCTGTTTTTAATGCCTATATAAACTCCATTGATATTTCAGGTAAATCTATAACATAGTGCATTTATGTCTAAAAAGAAATTCAATCTGGTCCAACTCATAAGGGCCATTTCAGAGATTTGATTGAATAAATACAGTTATTTCCACTTCTGTAAAACAACACGTCATATCAACACAGATCTAAGTTTCACACTAATGTATTTAGTTTAATACCTAGTTGGTCTGAAATTAATTTTTCCTGATTTGACCACTAAGGGCCATTTTAAAGATTATAGTATTTAATTCATATTTCAGCCTTTTAAAAGTTTTTACCAATGGAGCTACAAGATCCATGGATCTCTGGTTAGCGCATTACAAGCTAAAATTTAAACTTATAGTTAGCGGCTAACAACAAGTTAATGTAACAAAGCATTGTACAACTGGGTCCTGATGGTGTTAAATGGTCACAGTGATGCTTACTCCTCTTTGGGTACAGATCGAATATGAATATAGTGGAACCTCGCTATTGGACCACCTAAGTGACTGGCTAAAACTGGTCTGATTAATGAGGTGGTCTTGTAAGTGAGGTTGAAATAGCCTTAGAGAATAATAAACAGACTGAATTTTATGGTCTTTGCTGGCATAAATAGTGAGGTGGTCTTTAGGCGAGGTTCCACTGTATTGGGGAGTGCACTGATTTTAAATCATATCCAAGTACATACAAATGAAGAGAGGAAGAAAAGAAAGGGAGAATGCGTTATACAAGTCAGAGAATTGTCCGTGTGTAACTGTATTGATACTATGTAATCTTTAAGATAGACGTGAATGTATATCACATTTAAAGAGACTGACAAAATGCCATTTTCTGCACGTATTACTAGGAAATCGATAAATCATAGCAAATGACCTGATCATATCTGATATAAAATATCTCAATGGAACAAAAAATTGTCAGAATTCTGTGATATATTTGAATGAAGTTGAAAATTGCATTTTTGGAGATATTAAGTCATGCACGCAAAAATATTATAGATGTAGAACTTTTGAAGTTTTCAATGATCAGAATATCGGCTTTTGAATTGCACCAACCTTTGATCTACATCTGTACTGACAATGACAAACATATTTGATAACAATACTCGACATTTCATAGTGTGACTATTTTTTTTACTTTTGTGATAGCACCGCGTAATTCATTTTGTATGTTATTGAGCTAGCCATCAATGAATTGTATTATTTGGTTCTAAGTTGTGCGTTTACTGTCAGACTTGCATAAACATTACAGGTAGGTGTTAGCATGTTCACTTTTTGATTGTGAGGTCGTAAGTTCGAATCCGTACTACGCTTCAGATTAACTGTCTCTATCTTTCGGATAAGACAATAAAAACTAAGATTACGTGTTGCAGAACCCTCCCCTCCCCCTGCTCTACGGTCTAAAGTTGCGATAACATGCAAATTTCGTCGCATTTCTCCGGCATACAGTCTGATATTGAAGTCTCGGGTTGATATGGCATGCGATACAGATTTTGCCATTTATTATTCTATTTATATTTCAAATTAAGTAACACGCTGTATTGGTCAATACACAGAAATAATTATTCTATCGGTAAAATTCATTTTTCATATACATTTGTAGTATTATTCAATTGTAATGACATGCTTACTTTTTCAATTAAAGTCTACACAAGTTCACTTCGGTCTCGTGATTAAATTATCTCTCTAATACAAATTCCATCCTGATTACATGATTCAATGGACATATGCCCATTTTGATTTCGAGCGTTATCAAATTACACAGAAATAGTTGTTTTTATAATTATTTTTATAAAATCTAAATTTTCAATTAATATCGTGAATTAGTAAATAAATTGCGTTCAACATATTGCTGTCCTTCCTAGATTGGAAAGAGTCACGCAAGCTTTATAAGAGAACATAGAATAAAAATTCATTTGAGACCCTTTTTACAAAAATATTTACACGTGAACTTAACTGATAGTAAGGTAATTTAACGAGGAAATTCAGATCAATCAATACATTTGCAAATAATGGATTGTTACGCAACAAGACGCATACCCTAGATCATCAAATTCTGACTAGTAATCATATGCATTTGTGAAGCACCAATACCCTATGGCGCCAACAATATTATTAGTTTATAATGATAGCCCAAGGTCTATTCTAATTAAGGCCATAAGATGAAATAAGAGAAAGGGTCTGTCTTAGCGAATATATATGTCATATAGCAAAAACAATAAATGACTCGAGCTAGTCTGCAAACTGAAATACAAAGAAACGGACTGACAAATTAAATAATCATACAAAGCTTTGTGGTACAAACAGAACAAAGGCATAGTGGAATGAACTTATTCAATAAATGATAATTATATTAATGAACATGCCTTATGAATTTGAAAATCATTGTCTAGAAACGCTCTTTTTGGAACAATGAATTTATGACAAGAGACAATAGCGGTGGCAGTTCAGAGTTAAGAGGGAAATCAAATATAAAATTTTGTTAACTATGAGGTCATTCTTATCTAAAACTGTATACTCAAAATTATTGATTATCATATATTGTAAATCCAGAAATTTTCGCGGAACTTTATTGTAGCGAATCGATGGTTATATAATTATTCGCGATACTATATTTTCGCGAGCGTGCATTTACGTTAAAAGTTTGTGTTGATTGATTCACGTTAATATCAGGTCAGTATATTTAGCGATAACTAAGCGATAATATTTTGGCGAGTAAGCGCTCTCGCGCATTTACGCGAAAATAAAATTCTGGCAAATAAAACTGGATTTACAGTACCTCCAAATGGAGAGTTGTTGTTGTTGTTGTATTGTTGTTTAACGTCCCACTCAAGAATATTTCACTCATATGGGGATTTCACCTTATGACGTTGAAGCGCGACAAATTATGCCTTTGCTCGGCACTAATGGCCGTAGAGCAGGGAATAAAAGTCATCAACTGAAATATAAAACAGATACTAGTTATTCCGAAAGAGGCTTAGAATTTGGCCTCTCTATGGAAGACCATTTAGTCTTCTTTTCTTGGTCCTTGTATTGTTATTCAACGACGCACTTAAAATGTATGTAGAAGAAATTGCGTGTCCATGAAGGTCTATAAATATAATATCAATTGACTAATAACGACACCTTAAGCCATTGGGCAGCGAGGTTTTTACCGAGTTGACGTCTAGTATGGCATGGGATCTCGGTTTTTTTAATCTGGCAAATAAAATGTCCAATCAGCTACCGCGGAAAGATCACATTTCAAAAGCTTATTCGATATTGCAGGAAACATTTTATCTATCGCACTGTTCAAAGTTGAAATGTGTAATGATAATGTCTGACATGCAAAAAAGACGTAGGTGCGTCCAACATGGAATCTTTTTACTACTGCATAACAACGAACCACGTAATACTTGATAATATTGTTCTTGAACTAATTGAACTAATGCTCCTTTTAGAAGAAAAATGACACTGCAGTGGGAAGATTCCTTGAATTACGCTCCATCACTATTGAAGATCCAAAAATATGTGTCATGCAGTATCACTTGGTTCATGTATTAATCCAACTAGATTGCCTGCTTGCAAAAGAAAATCGAAAATACATTGATTCTCATAATTAAGATAAATCTGTGGATTTAACCTGGAGTTTAGAGCAACGCTTTGAAATTCAAGAAATACTCTTATCTCAGAGAGTAATGAATTATAATCTAATGATGCGATAACGTTTAAAGTGATTACGTAGGGTTCCCTCTTGTGAAAGAATCATCCAATCTTCTTAATAGGAATTATTGACACCTAGATACGTGTGCTTTTTAAGTTCAAATTAAATTGTTTGATTGTGTTGGTAAAAAAGAAAGGCAGACTGCAGAATCCTAATGATAAAAGAACTAAGCTCCAATTATCCTTCTCTATCGATTTTTAATTTTTCATCTTTTTTCACCTTCATCGGTTGTAGAGTACCTTATTGATGATATTGTTATAAGAAATTATAAGCTACAAGAATAAAAGGGGCCTCCGTGGCATAGTAGTAAGCGTGCTCGACTGCGAATCGAAATATCCGGGTTCGAGCTGCAAAGCGCCAATCCATGGTTGGCCGTCTCTGTCTTTCGGATGAGACCGTAAAAACCGAGGTCCCGTGTCACAGTAGGTGTTGACACGTTAAAGAATCCTCCCTGCTGTATGGCCTGCAGTGCCGAGCAAAGGCAAAATTTGGAGCCCTTCACCGGCACACGGTGACGTCTCCATGTGAGTGAAATTTTCTTGAGTGGGTCGTTAAACAACAATACTATACCATACCATACAAGAAAAAATACATTCCCAGTAATGTTAGAAAGCAAAGATTGCTTTGTTGGTTCGCTTGTTGCTTAACGTCAAACTGGAGAATATTTCACTTACATGGAGACGTCACCGAATGCTGGGCTGGGCACCATAAAACTTAAGAATTTACTTAAGTCTGAAATTTTTATCATCTAATACAAATACTGAATTCTGATTGGCTGAGAAGCTGAAATTGAAAACAATTTTCAGACTTAAGTAAATTCTAAAGTTTTATGGTATCCAGCCCTGATGTTTACTTCAAATCTAGACATTTGTTCGGCACTGGCAGTTTGTGCTGTAAGCAATTAGAGGTTTTTAAGTTTCGACAACTTCTTCGACGCGGGCCTGATGTTTTACTTTGTCATCCGGAAACCAGAAAACTCAGCTTCTTCAGTCGATCTTAAACATTAATGCACGTGAGTAAACGTGATGAAGCAGATGTGAAACGGGTGGAACAAATTTAAAGGCATTATTGTTCCGCATATTCTGCACTTTATATTCAAGATTTCAACTAGCGTTGTAAACACGGGAATCACATGGAAGATCAGATATATGCAATCCAAAAACCTAAGTCCAAAAAAATTGCAATACTTAATGAAAAGGTAAAGGTAACAAACACTTCGTTTAAGTTCGAAAATAAAAGCAGTACTAAATCGATCTCATAATTCCTATAAAGAAGAAAAAATACAGAGTTTGGCAAACACGGACCCTTGGATACATCAGAGGTGAGATCAGGTGCCTAGGAGGAGTAAGTAACCCCTGTTGGCCGATTACACCCGCCATGAGCCCTATATCTTGATCAGGTAGACGGAGAAATCCGTAGTCTAAATCAATATTAAAAAACGGTCTAATTACCCGTATGGAACATACAAATGACAGCATTCGACCCGATGACAGGTCATATCGGCAAACCAGACTATTGTACCGACCGTAACATTTACGAAAAGCTGACATTAACCGAGACTGTTGGAATCCTTTAATCTTCTTAATTCCTTTTAGGGGCTTTCTTAGTTTACTAGGGCACCTTTTCTTGTTTTACTTCTCCTTTATTGTTAATTTATTGTTGTTTTCCTACAATAACCTCTAATTAGTTTGAATCATTTATTGTTAATTTCATTTCATAATCATAATTGTATAATCAAGAAAAGATTGTTTTATTTTATTTTTTGTTCAAAGGACTCAAAAAGTTGCGGAGTAAGTAAGTTATCTGTCTAAATGAAAGTTATTAGATAATCTTGTTTTCCTGCTCCATGTTGCCTTCCTCAGGGACAATCACTCACTTATGCCGTGTAGGCTAATTGTCTTTCTCGAGGTTTTTCGTGTCCTCTGTTCTCTATAATTTACTGCAAACATGCGATTATAAATATAAATGTTTAATAACAAACCAACTACAAAATGTATGCTTCGTTCGTGAAATCTGAAGATGCCAGTCATTATTTTTATCACATGAAAACTGTCTGTGGCACGACAAATACTAATCACTTAATCGGTCTGTTTATTATTTCTCTGTCTAATTGAAAATGGAAAACATTGCAAAATATAGATAGGTTCGTTGGTACAGAGTTGTTGTTTATATGTTATTTACCATTCTGTCTGTTTGTGTGTCTTGCATGATATGTTCAATTTAAAAATAACAGCTATACCTATCCTTGTTCTCTCTCATTACGTCATCGAGTTGTTATCATCTTTGTTTCCATTCTGCTAATGTTGTTTTACTTTCTTAATTTCATAATTTCAAGACAGATATAGTAGTTGTTGATATGTTATTTATCACTGTGTCTGCGTGGTTATGTCTTACATCACATGTTATGTTTAAAATAACACCCTGACCTATCATGTTTTCTCTCATTACGTATAATATACGTCATACGAGTGTTATTATCTGTGTATCCATTTTGTTATTGTTCTTCTGTCTGCTTACATTCATTATTTCCAGACAGATATAGTATTTCAGATGTAATTTAGCAGTCTGTATGTATGTATGCGTGTACACTACATTATATATTGTATGTACTTTTCATTCAAAATAACATGGTAATCTATCCCTATTTTCTCTCATTACGTAATATACACGTTATGTTTTATCTTAACATTCATTTCGTTATTGTTGTTTAGCTTTTTTAGGGCTTTTCACTAATAGTGAAAAGACCTATTGTTTCTGTCG
>JACSZP010007013.1:22855-37554 GCA_016161895.1 Pinna nobilis | reverse complement strand
CGTGAACAGGAAATAACCTTGCGTTTAATGACGCACGCTTTACCAGGTTAGGAAAATTAGCGACATATCTATTTTTGCGATTAGGTGCTTTCGCGTTATAACGTAAAATTAAAATTCTCACGAATAAATTCGGATTTTCAATAACAAGCGGGAAATGTTCTCACCGTGATGGGACTGGTGACATCGCTGTAAAAGTTGTATTGAAAGATACACCGTTATATAGGAAGTACTGTTGATTCTTGGTAGACACAAATACTGGGGACTGGTCCTCGGAAACGATCTCGACAACAAACTAAACATATAAATAACAGATTTGCATTAATATAGAAATTAAATATATAACATGAAATAAAAAAAGACGAAGGTCATAACATCTAGGTTGATGACGTGGAAATTCCTATCAATAATCAATATAGAGGGTTAGTTCTATCACACGTCCGGTAATGGATAATTTGAGTGAAATTAGATTCTCGAGAAGGACGATAAATAACACGTTTTGTATGATGTGTCGCTGAAAATACTGGTAGAATGATATACAGGCTATCTTAAAACAACTGATCTTAGAATTTCCCGACTTACAGGGGATGGGGATGTGGTTGAAATGTACGCAATAAAATTACAGTATTGTTTTACGGGTGTTACATAAACTCTCCTAAAGCATACACATTGCTTGATCGGATGGTTTCCATATAAGGGAAAGATTTTTGAGTAAAGTATTACAAGCTATTAATATATATACACTATACGTTCTTTATACATATTCAACACTACAAAAAAAATCAAACAAGAAACAAAACAAACGAATTTCGGAAAGCTACAAGGATAACAGAAATCGCTGTCAAGATTATGCGTATTGTACGGTCGGTATAATAATATTTTTGAAATTGAAATGTTTCTCTTACTGTGTTATCTAGACCGTATGTTAACCGAGCTGCTCAAAGCCTGGGAAATGTCTATGCGAATTTGTGTTAGTACATTGTGTAAACTTTTTTTTATTTTTTGTATGTATATGTATATATGTTTAACTTAATGTTTATGATAAGCATAAGTGTATGTGTTTTTAATTTCTTTGCATTTCAGTTCGTAGACTTAACACTCGACAATCTTTCTGTCAAATGGCGGCGGTCATTTTTATTGGTGGAGAGAACCGTCCTTCTCTTGTGTCTAGGGAGGGACTAGCGACCATCTCTTGTGTCTAGGGAGGGACTAGCGACCATCTCTTGTGTCTTGGGAGGGACTAGCGACCATCTCTTGTGTCTAGGGAGGGACTAGCGACCCTCGTTTATTTGCCGACAATCATTACAATAAATTAAGGTTCTCTAGAGGTGAATGAATATATTTAATGTATGTTGTTGGGGTTAGTCGAACACGTACATCCCCGTACAGTATGTGTGAATATAATGAGCAAAATATTTTGTTGAAAGAGCAAATACACACCTGAACTGGGTTTTTTGTTTGAAAATAGTTGTCACTGAAGCGCTCGGAAGGGATCTCCAATCCCACAATGCCCGTGTTGTTCGGCAGCAAACTCGCTGTAGAGATCAGGGCTCCCTGCCATAATGTAGAGGTATTATTTATTAACAATCAAACTTGATATACTGTGAAATTTGAAGTGTTTTTTTTTTACTTACGAGGCTCGTTCATACTTTCTGACAATGAAAACAAAACTTATTTGTATTATTGCAACCAAAATGCGAAATATTGGCGGGTCAATGTAGAACTAATAAAACCCAATTATGATGCCAATACCTATAACCTCTGTCCACAACCAATCAAAGTTTGAACTTCGGCTATCCAAATTCAAGTTAACAGCAGCAGGCTGGATATATGCATACAGATGTAGGATAACCCTACATAGTTCTTTATCATTCTTAACCGATTAGAAAACAAACCCAGTGGTTTGTTGATATAAGTTAAGAATAAATATGTATACATGAAAGGGTCGTGGTCTCGGGACCGTAGGGTTGTGTCTCTTCACTGATATTCAGAGGCAGTAAAGAAGCACATCAGAGATCAAATTTCAATAAGAATAAGATGTCTAAAGGTAATTCATAGTACCTCAAAAGAACTTAGTCCACGATCACCTGACTTAGGAGACACCCCTTCGAAAAACTCAAAAAGCTGGCTTTTTGGGCCTACCTGGTAGAGGTATTTATTCCAGGGTCACCTGACTTAGGAGACTACCCTGCGATAAAGGAAATTGAAAGGGTCGTGGTCTCGGGACCGTAGGGTTGTGTCTCTTCACTGATATTCAGAGGCAGTGAAGAAGCACATCAGAGATCAAATTTCAATAAGAATAAGATGTCTCAAGGTAATTCATAGTACCTCAAAAGAACTTAGTCCACGATCACCTGACTTAGGAGACACCCCTTCGAAAAACTCAAAAAGCTGGCTTTTTGGGCCTACCTGGTAGAGGTATTTATTCCAGGGTCACCTGACTTAGGAGACTACCCTGCGATAAAGGAAATAGGAAAAGAGACTGTACCCTAAAACATCTTAATCTTTGGAGACATGAAGCTACCCACTTGGGTTTTTCGGCTCCGTTTGAAGTATAGACATGGTCATACTCGATGTTCACAGTAGCGTGCACCCTGCTGGAGGCTTTGGGGGCCTACTTGCGTTAAGGACCATAAGACTGTACCTTAGAAGAACTTAGTCAAGATCACCCGACTTCGGAGAGCGATGTCTGCGATAAAGAACACATGAGTAGAGTAGTTTTAAAAAATGAACATATAGATTTCAGTCCAAGACCCTTCTTTAATATAATTACAGTATCTTGGTTATCGAATAAAACATCAGCTTATATTTTGAAATTAGGAAACCGGGTTTAGCGCGCGTAATACAAATTTAATACGGTATAGGGATTCGCAATTTTGATTTCTCGCGACATTATTGAAAAGTCGTGGAATGAAATACTTGCGAAAAATAGGGAGTCTAGAGGACTCAGTTAATATTCATTGTGATATAATTATGACTTACGTTACTAGATCCTTTTAGTCCTGGAAAGTTAGAACTGGATAACTGAATTCCACTTTCCTCAAACACTGCAGGTCTAGATGAGAGGAAATCACCATCGTCGTCCTTCACGCAAATGAAATCCTCCATTTTGTATGTTTTGTTCACAATTAACCTAGAGTGGTATCATTTAGTCTAAATTCGTTATTTTGTCACCATCATTCTAATATAGTGCAATAAAATCGGAATTCGAACAATCTATCAAAATTGAGTACCTGTTCCCTATTTTAATGATATTAATGGTTGCTAGTTCTAACTAAGGGTATCTAAGAGTTGTATCTCGAAATTCCAGGTAAGTAAAAGTATATTTTTTAAGCAAATTTAAAAAAGGCAAATGCAGTTGAAATAATTAAATCGAATTAATCTTCGTGAGATGAAACACAGCGGTTGTTCATTCAATTAAGGTTTAGTAAATGCCCCTATCATTTGTAGATATTGTTCAAATAATGTGTTTTGCAAACATTTAATTTTCAAATGATGTTAATTTACTTAACATAAGTAATAAAAGTTTTTGTATTCCTACCTATAAAACGGTTTCATGAGGATTATCGGGACTCTATCGAAATCTCCCGTGTCGTTCCGAATGTACGGAGCATCTATTGATATTTGTAGATGAAAGGATTTGACAGATGGTTGCAAACTTGTTTTTCGCCATTGGCTCCCCTCAAAGCTGCAAAAAGTGGCATAGATAACAACAGGGTGTATTAATTAGTCTTTGTGTGTGCTTTGATAAACTACTCATCAAATTTTAGTCATGATCTTACCTACATATGTTAACAGTAATTTTAAAAGTTAATAAATTAAAATCTAGCTTGTTATTGCTGTTGAATTGTTGTTTAACACCAACTATAGTTTCATTCGTATCAAGGACAATAATTGGTAAAGTAGAAAATACTTCGAATATGCCAAAAGGAGAAAACGCTTTGCTACTGGAGATAATTATACTGACGTCAAACAATTATAATGTTGCAAATATCTGTATTAAGGTTAAATATTGCCACAAAAAATCACTATACAATTTTTTATTAGATTAATAAAGCTTCATATGGAGTGGAACCTCGCATTTAAGCTACCTCACTTCGGATACCTTCTCGCAATAATGACAAGTTAATTTCAGTCTGGAACCATTCTATACTATTGCAATCTCAATGGGATTACCTCACTAATCAGACCAATTTTAGTCAGTCACTTAGGTGGCCTTATTAACCAGGTCCCCATGTTTATCCCATCCCTTTTTATTTGTTTCATTTCTATACAATAGAAAAGAAAAGAAGCATACTTTATCAAACCTACTTTACATGGAGATAAATGAGGAGAGATAGATTTTACATTGCTGGGCACTAACGACAGAAGAGCGGGGATGGCTATTTAACATGCCGACACCTACTGTGACACGGGACCTCAGTTTTTACCGTCTCATTCGAAAGATAGGGATAGTCAACCGCAGCGTGACTCGGATTCGAACCAATAACCTCTCTCTCTCTCTCTCTCTCTCTCTCTCTCTCTCTATATATATATAAATGTGTGTGTGTGTGTGTGTGTGTGTGTGTGTGTGTGTGGTCATGCACCCTAGGGCTGGTCTCATTTGATCAGTTTATACCGACGTGGTAACACTTTAAAATAAACAAGAAAAGAGGATTTTGCAAAATGGACAAAATTTGTGGAAGAGAGGTGATCCAATATTTGCATAAAATGTTTAACACCTACGGATATCCATAATGATATAATAACATCAAAAGGGACATGTGATGCTTCAATGAAAAGGTTGGTAGCCTACTTCAGGCGCGGCGGATAGAGCTTTCTGCATGATTCGCGTCCTGGAAGGCCTGTCAATGTTGCAACCCCATAAAGGCCAACAAAGTTCATGATATTGTTATGAGTGGCAGACGAGTCACAGTAAGATTTAAAGCTAGTAGAGTTGGCATTTCACAGGAAATAGTACATACATTCTTTTCTGACCTAGGATCTTGCAGTTTGAAAGATATCGGCCCGATAAGTACCAAGACTTCTGACAGTTGATCAGAAGCACGCCAGATACATTATTGCATATTATTCTTAATCTTTTGAGGAAGATCCTGCTAACTTTCTTTAGAGGTTTGTCACTATGGGTGAAACATGGGTCCATCACTTTACCCCAGAGGCCAAACAACAATCTAAACAACGGAAGCACACTGGCTCTTCCCCGTCAAAAAGGACAAAGACTGTTTCTTCAGTTGGGAAGTTTATGGCATCGGTTTTCTGAGAAGAATATGAAATTCTGATAGTAGATTATCTCCAAAATGGTCAAACAACCAATGGCACATACTAAGTTTCACTTCTGACGCATTTATACATATACTAACAAATATTAAACTTAAGCGTCGCGAAAAGCTTACTTGTGCTAGTACATCAGGACAATGCTCCTGTTCACAAGTTCACGGTTGTGGCTTTAAATTGATGATGCATTATGACTTTTATATATTTCCAAAACTGAAAACAGCTGTCTCAGACACCTGATGTTTGTCCAATGATGACGTCATATATGCAGTGGATGACTTTCTGAACAACCAAGAAAAGGAGTTCTATATAAAGGACATTGAGACCCCTAGACATCGCTGGCAAAAGTGTATAGATACTACATGGGATTATGTTAAAAATAATACAATATATCCGACTAAATATGAGGCTAACAACATAGTAATCAGCCCTCTTAACTTTATAAGTGGACATTTCCTGAGTTGGCATTAAACGACGACACCAGCAATGACTTACATAACATCTATATAACTGTCCATTTTGGGAAGATCAAGTGTGAATTCTACACGATCTAGCTCCCATCCCTCTATCTCGTTTACATCAGCCACCGTCTCGTGCATTTCGTCTGTAACATTGTGTGTAATATTGTCATAATAATGAGTACTGCCTCTTGGCACCTCCAGTAACCAAGTTCCAAAGTAGTCATCGCCATACATCTGGGTCAAAACTGCTCTTGTAGAGCGCGTGTCCATGCCTATGCTTTCAGACGTACAATGTGCCCCACATGGTCCAGTTCCTAGCTTCCAGCCTAGAAGTGCTGTAATTTTAGCCTACAGCACAAAGGAAAAAAGACAGGATATTTAGTCAAATTAGTTACGTAAGAGTCGAGAAATGAATTGATCAAATATTTCAGATATGTAGTACATGTATCTCAATAATGATGGACATTATCGACCGACATTAAAATTTTATCAAACTTGCGGGTTTTGATTGGAATGACGGGTGGGCCATATCATCAGGGGACACCGACTCTATCCGGATACCTGCTCCCATCCTGTTTGGGATTTGCAATTGTTTTCACGATGAGACCGCTATCGGTCCCACTTTGACATATTATTAGGACCTGACTTTTCGAATGTCTTTTTTAGTCTACTTCTTCAGTTTAATCATGCATCAGTACATTGTCAATCCAGTATGTGGAATATTTATAGAATTTTAAATGCTCCTATATTGTGACCAAAACGTACTTAGCTTGCATTAACATACCATATATGTATCGGTTATATTGTAAAAAAGAACTCTATGCTAGATATAATGACGGTTAATATTTTCTTACCTCTATGTTTGGATATAGAGTTACTTATTGTACATTAAGTTTGTTGTCACAGACTCACCCTAACAATGTGGTTTTGATAATGTATAACTTCGTAAGTCATCGTTCCACCCATAAATACAGCAGCTGAGTTTACGTGCAGGTAACACAGTCCCGCAAAGATGAGGCATGTCAGTAAACCATACATTGTATACACTAGAATAAAAGAATATACGTCTAACACATATGATTTAAATGTATTGTGACAAAGAAATCTGAATGTTATCTAAGTGAAATACGCATACACAACACCAATCTCTCTCTCTCTCTCTCTCTCTCTCTCTCTCTCTCTCTCTCATTTCTTATGACATACTTGTAATTACACTCCTTTTATTCACATATATTCTCGAAAAATTCACATAAAATCGGTCAATTGAAAAAAACCCATAGATTAGCAATGAATTTCAAAATTGAAATATTTATTATGTTCAAAGTATCATATTAAAGGCATATAAATGTACTTTAGATATACCTAAGGTATATGCTTAATTTTACTTACGCGCTTTTAATTTGAAGAAGAATGATCATTTTTACACCAAGGTACTCGTGTTACCTTTATAAATTCAGATTAGGGTTTTACAAACTTCTCTGTATTTAACATTCTAGCTTGTGCTGTAACAAGCAGATTTCCTTTCAGTCTTAAGAGATAGTGAAAGCGAGGTCTTGCGGCAGTCATAGTAATTGTCGGCAAGTTAAGGACACTTAGTTATCCTCTCAATGACCCTTTGTGCTGAGTATAAGCTGAAATAAATCCGAAGGCTTCTACAGACATTTGCAGATATTTCAATATGAGTGAAAGATAAGAAATATATGAATTAATAAATAAATAAAACTTTTCCCATTACCTCTACCTCTTTGAATCCTATATGTGTTGAGGTCATTTCGTTCCTTCTCTTGTTAAGGTAAACTCCTTGATAAGATCCGAGCGCTATCAGTATTCAAGAACAGATCTATGTCGCAGTAAACTTTCAGGAAGATATATTTTAGATATTATGGTCTAGTATTGCAACTTGAGTGCCATCTTCCTTGTAAAAAATTTACTAAGCTTCTAGACACCATAGCTCACTCTATGTGCGAATCAAATGTAGGCCTATATATTTCAAATTTTTGCAGATATATCGTAGATCCGGTTTCATTCGCGAGGATTTAATTTTATTTTCGCGTATTTACATAGGAGCAATTACTCGCGAGAACAAAGCTCTCGCTTGTGTCCTGTAAATCCGGTTTTACTCGCGAGAATTTTATTTTCGCGTAATTACGCGATAGCTCTTTCTCGCGAAAATAAAAGTCTCGCTTGATATACAAACCCTTATTTGAATGCTTAATACAACAGAAACTTAAACAACTTAACAAGCAACCACGCGAATATATAATGTCGTGAATAATTGCATGGCTTCCATTCGCCAAAATAAAGTTCCGCATGCGCCATTAAACATAAACTATTAAGTAAACATTCACATACACAAATAAACATTCGAAAATTGTCTTGCGAAAAATTACATAACTACGGATTCGCCAAAATAAAGTTCCGCGAAAATTACTTAATTTACATTAGTTGATAATTTCAGTCGATCTGTATTGACACCTTGCATAAATACAATGCACAGTGGAATCTCAGTATCGGGGTCACCCATGTGACTGGCTAGAATTGATATGATTGGTGAGGTGGTCTCCTAAGTACAGTAGAATCTCACTATTAAGACTGTTGTAGAGTCATTTCCCCCCATAGCCATTTCCCCCCCGGCAAAATAGGTATACAGTCATCTTTCCCCCGGCAAAATAGCTATATAGTCATCTTTCCCCGGAAAAATGGCTATATAGACATCCCCCAACCCGGTAAAGTTTCTATATAGCCGTCTTTCCCCCTTCTAGAGTCATTTTCCCCTGGTAATATAGCCATTTCCCCCCTGAAATGGGTATATGTCAGCATTGTCTTCCATCAGAAGGATTCATGAGGCGTCCATGTAAACTTTATAAGAAAAAGTATTAGTATCAATAATTTTGAAGTTGGAGTTATGAAAAATATAAAAATCAATTATTTTGGGGTCCTGTTTTATTTTTAAAACTTTCATCAAAATCCACAAGTAAAAAATTGTGTGAAAAAAGTAACTATTTTTCGTGCATTTGCCCTCTCATCCTTTTCATGCACTAGGGTACGAGTGGCTTGTTTTTCTGTAATATCTTGATTGCGTTGAACACACTGACTTTTCTTTAATAAAATAAGATGTGAAAACAGCCATGTTAAAATTTACAAGTCAGCTAATTAACTAAGAAATATGAACTGGGTGCTCCTTTTATATAGATTGTAGTGGTAGTGTGGTTTTACAGTTTAATTTTCCACAAACACGTTTCACCGAATTTAACAATACTATTCATACTTATCCACTGCTAATTTTGAAAACAAAAATTGTACTACATGTATAATTATAAATTGTATTTACTTTAAGAAAATATATATTAAACTAGGGGGAATAAATGCCATTCAATTTGTTTTGAGCCTCTACTTTTATTTACTTGCTAGGCTACCGATGTTAGGCATGGTTTATGATTGCATACAGACTTACAGAACTAATGTTGGGTTTTTTAATCCATAAGCATATTTGCCTTGACTCTCTCCATAACATTTGAGTGAAAAGCAGTAAATCTACATGCACCCTACGGAATTATGGAAAGTGAATAATTTTATTTTCATTTTTTATTCAGTTTCTTACATTTTTCTTGTTCAATATGTTTGCTTTATTTTTTAAAGAAATTTATAAACAACATATTTGCAAAAGCACATGACGTTTGCCTGTTTCATAAAAAATATATTTTATTGCTATAAGATATCGTTCTCTGTTATATTTGAAATACTAAAATCCAAGTGTTTTCACGGTGGATATTTCATTTTATTTTAATTCATGCATAGTAATTTAACAGAGTCGGTTGTTGTTTTACATCTAACATTTGAGAAACAACATAATTTCTCTTATTCAAAGATTACGTTAGATATCAAGATTAATTTCTAGAAACAAATTAGTTTATTCTCTATTCTAGCAAGTAAATTAATATTATATAGCTATTTTAGGGGTGAAATATGACTGGGGAAAACTGGCTATATAGTCATCCCCTGGGGGTGTGCCTATATAGCTATTTTTCAGGGGGGGGGAGATGACTATGGGGAAAATTGCTCTACAACAAGATCACCAAAGTGACTGGCTCAAATTGGTCTGGTTAGTGCGGTGGTCTCCTAAGTAAAGTGGAACCTCACTATAAAGACCACCCAAGTGACTGGCTCAAATTGGTCCGGTTAGTGCGGTGGTCTTAATGCTAGGTTGAAGTAGTCGGGAATAATATTGAACAGACTGAATTTTAATGATCGTTATTACGAGGTGTTCTCATAAGTGAGGTGGTCTTTAAACGAAGTTCTACTGTACACGACACACGTGAATGAAAGATTCCCGAGTTGGACCTTCAAAACCAAAAACATCATAAGAATGAATGGCGTTTGATGAAAACGCAGGTTATAACAGTTGAATAATTTCGTTGATTATTTTAAAGTTTCATTTGTTTTTATATTTCGTTTTTATACACATACGTTTGTACGCCTGAATACGTTGTTGTTGCTGCTTTATTGTTTAACATCCTATTCAGCAATTTTTCACTATATGGAGACGTCACCGTTTGAATGTGAAGGGCGACAAATTTCGCCTTTGCTTGGCACTACTGGCCGTTGATGTTGTTGCGTTGTTGTTTAACGTCCCACTCAAGAATATTTCACTCATATGGAGACGTCACCGATTGCCGGTGAAGGGCGACAAATTTTGCCTGTGTTCGGCACTGCTGGCTGTAGAGAAGGGAGGGTTCTTTAACGTGCCAACACCTACTGTAACACAGGACCTCGGTTTTTACTGTCTCATTCGAAAGACAGGGACGGCCAACCGCGGAGTGGCGCCTGCAGGAATCGAACCCTGGACCCCTCGGCTCGAAGTCGAACACGCTAACCACTCGGCCACGGAGGCCCCACTACTGGCCTTAGAGCAGGGAGGATTCTTTAACGTTCCGATACCTACTGGTACACGGGACCTCGGTTTTAAATGTCTTATCCCGATGGACATGGACAGCTTACCGTACCGTGGCTCGGGCTCGAACCCCGGACCTTCAATTCAACATACTCTTAGACCATACTACATATTCAGTTTTACACTGCGTAAATATATTCAAAATGACATGTAGTACATTGGTTTAAAACAACTTTCAGCCTTGCTCTATTATTTAAAGGGGTTCACTTTAGAGGGGAAAATCCTTTTATTGCTTCTCCCCCTGGACCACAAATCATATAAACATTAGAATACCACTAAAGCATTTAGTGTTTGATTTAAAATAAAATTCAACCTGGTTGGACCACCAGGATTTATTTACAGGGACTTTATCAAATAGGGTTAAGTTCTATGTAAATCTTTTTATAACTACTTCTCCTGAATCCTACTACATATTTACTCTCAGCCAATATTAATATTTCAAGTATATAGGCCTAACTTGGTTGATCCAAAATGAAATTGAACTAGATTTAATTAAAAGGGCTAGCTATTACAGGGACTTGATCGAATTGATATAGTTATCCTTACTTCTTTGGAATAACAACCAATAAGATACTACTTATAATGTACTCCGTAAAATGTATGGTTGATCTAAAATGCACTTTGACCTGATTGGACCAAAGGTTTAATTTAGGGACTATAACGAAATTGTATTTAAGAATTTTAAGAAGTTCTTCATTTATCCATATGTGTACCGACAGAATTACAAGATCCTTGGATCTCTAGTTTAATTACAGTCTAACCTGTTTTCAGATTCTACCCAAAATAAGATGAAGATATGGTCATATATGACGGATGATCTCTAGTTTAGGTGATTTATAAACGGAACACTTATTTTAAGGTTAATTTTAATTTTTTTCCCAATCAGTGTTTGGTATAAGTTCACTCGCAACCTCTAAAACCTTTTTGTGTAGAATTTTTTTTACATCATCGACTATGTTGACAGATGAAGAGATGACCAGAGACAAGTTTACCTCAACTATTTTACTGTATCCGTCAAAGAATCCAATATAATACAGCTTTACTCTCCTTTTGTAAGAATCACATTTACATTTACTATAATTAAGAAGTACCATTATGGGACAATGATAACGGGTGTTAACATCCTTGAACCTTGAGTATGTGAATAGAAATACTGTTCAAAATTAGAGTTTTGTCTGCATATCTATATACGTCAGGCAAAGTCAAAGAAAACGGAGGTGTGTTTACTTTGGTCTTTATATTTGATTTTCTGTAATCGTAATGTATTGTTTTACTTTACTTTTCTGTTATATTAACAAACCAAGTCATAAATGCAAGTATCGTTTACTATTGTAGATTAAAATTATTCATAACACAAGTTATTTTCAATATTTTCAATATTAATTTTCTAACCTAACATTAGCATGTACCATGTAGCATAACCTATAAAGTAAAAATTCACATACTCGAAAGTATCGTGTCGCAAAAAATTACGTAACAACTAAATCGCCATAATAAAGTTCCGCGAAAATTTCTCGAGTTATAGTATTAAGATTACTTGCAGTATTAATCGATGCTAAATATGATAAAGATTATCCTCACACTCTTTTGTCTAAGAATGCGCACTTGAACATTATATTTTCTGATAATTTCCATTTGATATTATATCAAGTACAGTCTGAATTTTTTTGGAATCCTGATATCTATCCTGTAAACCTTACTTATATTTATTGCCATGTAATACTATGTTGGGATTCCATGCGTTCTGTGTGTCTGTATGCTGCACAGCTTTCGGCTAATGAATAATACACACCACTTCCCTTCCCTTTTACAAGATCACTTGATTATGAATCTGGGCACTGCTTTTACATATCGATGCACCGACAACATTAACAATGTAGAAAATTTGACTAGGACTATTCAACAAGGAAATAACGTGAATGTGATGAAACCTTTTCAGAATATACAAAGACGTAAACGTAACCATAGACATCGTTCATATGAAATACCAATTATACGCGATGTCAATTTTGATTCAATTCTGCCTTACGTCAACAAACAAATAGATCCTCATCATACTCGACCTTAACATTACTCCGTACCAATAAATTCGTTATTCGAAATATATGAACAAGTCCTTATTTTGATCTTTTTAACACCAGGATACAGACAATTCAATGATTATGGATATTGCCTATCAAAAGCTCTCTCAAGCACCAAGGGTAATGGATGACATTCCTCCCGAATCATGTCGCCAGTTCCTTAAACATAAGTTTACAAATACAGGCACTGATGCCGTCAACATCAGCAACACTGTATTCTAGCTTATTCAAGTTAAAATCTACACATTGCTTTTAATACAAATACATCTCTTCATTGCATCCACTTTTTCAAAAATTACGAACAAACTCAAGTGCCTGGAAAGGGACAATTTTATACACAATCCATCTAAATGTTATTGTTCTTCATCTGCACTTTTTTAAAAGGCCCTAAATTCACAGATCCTGTTCTTTTACTTGGCGGCAGAACTTCATCTCAGTAATAAATTTTTCGAAGATAATGCCAGACGGACTATTTTTTATTAATTTGATAAATTTTTCACACGCTGTCCTTGAGAAGATTTTTAAGATATTTTCTTGTATAAACCTTTGATAAACTTTGTGCTCCTTTTGTGGCCCCATCTTAAAACTTAAAGCTACACTTTTTCGGGGTGCTTTCACATAGGTTTTGAGACTGTTGGTCCAATGGTACTAGAGAAAAATATTATAAAAGACATCCACCCAATTGTTGATGTTTCTCAATTATCACCCCTTTGATAAAGACCTTATCCTTCAAACTTGAATCCCCTTCACTTAAAAATACGTTTTGCCAATCGGCCAGTAGTTCTGAAGCAGAAGATGAAAATGTGAAAGGTTTACAACAACGCCAACACCAACGACAGACAACGAACACATTTCAGAAAAGCTCACTTGAGCCTTCGGGTCAGGTGAGCTAAAAATTGAGAGCTTGATTCCATATTAGGATAAATTAAAAAAAGAAATATTTTGAAATCACGCATAACACATGCAAAAACCAAAATTGTCAGCTTCTATCCTTCTGTTTAAGGTAAACCAACAGTGATGCAAGAATTAGACAGGTTACATAAGAAGTGTAATTTGATTTCAACTGACAAAGCTTGTAAAAGCATTGCCTTTGCTTGTAAGGCGTATTATTACAATTCTTAACTTCATGCTTAGTAATCTTACCTATACTGTAACTGCTCTTTCAAAAAATGAAATTCTTCAAAACCATGCCTCAGTTTTAAACACATTTTAGTCAACACGAGACGAATGTATATGGGTTACCTTGGTAACCAGTTACTGCACCTATACTGGATTTATAAAATCATAAAAAGAAAAACCTTTAAAAAAGGCATTGCTGGTTCCAGTAAATTTTTGTCAAAGCCCCTAACCTCAGTCCTCATGAAATTATGAACAGTACGGAAGGAGTAACTTCACATGTATAATGTCACAAAATAGATCATAGATGGTGTAAATCAGATCTGGGGTTTGAAGAATTAGTAAATGAAGTCGCAAAATGTTTCTCAAATCAACAGTGTGAAAACCAAGGACTTTTCAACACTGCATACGACCATTCATCACAATAAACCAAATAATAGCCTTCTTGGCATGATATGCAGTTGCTTCTTCAACAAAAAATGGCAATATGACATACCCTCTTCCTCCCAGTGAACTCGAAATAAAAGACAATACAAAGTCGCCAGTGTAAGCTTCGTATCTTATTATCAAATTGAACATAAGTAAACTGACTACTCAACTAATTGACATACAGGATGAAATCAGCTTCATCATCGTCAGCTCCCCATATTAACTACGCAATTAGCACACATACTTTATATTATAATGAGACAGAGTTTAATCCAAGGTTCCTTCATAAGAGGAAAGGTATCTTGCTGTTGTCTTCAACTTGTTTTTTGTTTGTTTGTTTTTTGTTGTTTAACGTCCCACTCAAGAATTTTTCACTCATATGGAGACGTC
>JACSZP010007013.1:0-22805 GCA_016161895.1 Pinna nobilis | reverse complement strand
GCGTCTGCGGGAATCGACCCCCTGGCCTCTCGGCTGGAAGTCGAACACGATAACCACTCGGCCACGGAGGCCCCGCCTTCAACTTGTTATTTAGATATATCTATATTTTATCTATAAACAACAATAATTTTACATTCATTTGTCGATTTGATTTACTGACATACAAGTTGATGTTACAGGGGCCCCAATAGTTTCTGCTAAAGTCAGCAATTTGGTGAACTTTGTGGGTGTTATAAAGGCCTAGTTTACCTGTAAAACTTGCCATTGGGTTGAATGCAGTCAGACTATTTTCAAAGAATTGTTAGGCCGTTCTTCAAGTTAATTTCGACTACGGATTTCTCTGTTTATCTGATCGATATATAGGATTGGTGGGGTGTGTGACTGGTCCACACGGGGTGCTTACTCCTCCTATACACTTGATTCCAACTCTGGCATTCCCAAGGGGCCCTGTTAGTCCATTGGTTAATTTTACGTTGTCTGACACGTGTGTAGCGTTAACTTACCGGTTTCGGTGAGTGTAAGGATAAGAGTGCGAAAAAGAATCAACAAATAAAACTAAGTTTACTCACTTTCATTTTCCTAAAAATATCGCAGAACAGATTCTAAGATGTTTCCTTTTGTTGCACTAGAACCAATGTTGTTGTTTGTTTTCTGATTTGTGCGTGACTTGAAATCATTCAGCTATTTAGCTTCCTCACCGGAGCATGTCATCCGACGATATATGTATGTATGTATGTATGTATGTATCGATTGCTTAGTGGAAAACGGTCGTATCTCTTACTTAGACTGCTTAGGTCGTGACTTATTTTCATACTCTTGTAAAAATTAAATAAGTTCTTTACTATATTAAAACAAAAAGTCTCATCCAATTAGAGGCCATTTTGGATTTCGCATGGCCCCGAAAAAGTAACAGCACTTGTGTGGGAATTTGTGGAGAATGTCTGTACCAAGTTTGGGCCTGATCCATTCAGCAGTTCTTGAGAAGAAGTTCAAAATGTTTCAGCCAATCAGAGGCCATGGTGGCCATCTTAGATTTAGTAACAACACCTCTTTGGAACCTTGTGTAAAATATCTGTACCAAGTTTGGACCTGGTACATTCAGTGGTTCTAGAGAAGAAGTTAAAAATATGAAAAGTTGACGCACGACGCACATCGCACGAAAAGCGATCGCAATATGTCACCAAGAGCAAAGCCTGGATGACCTAAAAGACTATGAAAATGGTCAAGATGAGATCCGATAATACTTCTAACTTTCTATAAGTGAAACAGATCTTTTCCTCTTAACATCCGTTTTTCAGCTTCATGTATTTCCTCTATATAACTGCTGTTGGTGTGTGCGTCATCATACGATATTTATATATTTTTGGTCAGAAATCGCGCGAGTGACAGTAAAATAACCCGCAATAATCGTGTTTATTTGGAGCTTCATGTTTGATTTTCTATACACGTAATGTATTGTTTTACCTTACTTTTTTACACTAACAAACCTTTAATTCCTTACAGATAGCAAACTGAATAGATGTATACGGACATCTTAGAGAAAATGATTTCTTTTGGATTTCTTTTAAATCCGCAAGCGGGAATCTTACGGAATCCTTGTGTCTTTGAGGAATCCATAGGCGGTAATTAGATAGTGCATGTATCTAATAATACCTGTATCTGTGTGTTTACACCAAAGTAATAATAAACTACGCAAATTCCACAAGATTTCCCAGTACAGCCTTCAATTGGGTCGGATGATTCAGAGGATGAGCTTTCAGTAGGATACTTCCTGTTTTGGTGTTGTTGTGTAAGACATCATACCTAATATTTATATTTTTTGTCTGCAAACGCCCGATTAACAGTCAAATAGACCGCACTAACTGTGTTTATATGGAGCTTTATCTTTGATTTTCTATATACGTAATGCATTGTTTTACTTTACTTTTTTAAACTAACAAAACTTTAATTAAATATCTTTAAAAAAAAGATCCAAAAGCGGAAATCTAAATAGTGCATGTATCTTATAACATTGTTGTGTTTTTATAGCATTTTTGTGTTTACAACAACGTTATAGTATATAACACTAATTTCATCAGATTAATCTCATTAGATAAATCATAACGTATGTACCAGCCTGACGTTTACTAATTCGATCTTACAGATATTTTACTTGAGAAAGTATAAAGATATTTATTTTCAGTAATTCTTTCCTCGACAGCAGATGGATATGTAATTAGATATACACTGGAACTCGTATATATCTTATATCGTTGGTAAGGCATGCAATTTCATTTATGAATATCATGGTATTATCATTTAACCTGATCAATTTCAGTCTTTGAGTTCAGAATAATTTTTGCTTATCTGTCTGATGATTTATCTGTTCGTTTCAATTTAGTTTTAAATATTGCAACTAAAGTTTACCAGATACGAATACAGTTTTATTGGGGTTTTTCTATAGTCTTAATTGCCTACAGCAAGGTGCCATTAGCAACACAATCAAAGGCAAAATTTACAAACTTAACCGGACATTACAAAGCCACCTTGTATGCACCTACAGTAAAAGAAACACTAAAAATGAAATTAATTGTGGACATACCAGAGAATTATAAAAATGAGTGAATCCTATAAGGAATTTAATTCTGATTGTGTAACATTGAAAAATTTACTACGGAATTACAGTTTATCAGCCTTGATGACAACCAAATCATTATACCCCTATGTAATCCGACTCATTTACTAGAGATGAATGGACATGGCCATCTAACTGTACCGCATGACCATCAGTATTTTCTTCCAAATGCAATTTTAGCAATGCAATGAAATAATTTCATGTTATATGGCAAAACGGAGAATAATTTAAAATGATAACATTGAATGGACATGAAAACCATGGAATCGTCAACCTATGTTGACCAATTTGCTTACGTCATTGTTTTCCCTTTTGCATCTTTAAGAAAGAAGTCTGTCTCAAATAGATTTCTTTGTCCGTGTTAGGAGAAGTCGCTATATATGACTATTTGCCACATGTGGCGGAAACCCCAATATTTAAAAAGAGCAAAGAAAGAGTTTCCGGCCTTTGGGTTGTGTCACGGTCGATTAACATGGCGAAGTTAATTCATATCAATCTTAATCACACTTTGTTCACAAAAAAAAAATTTTTTTTAATATTTTTTTCTATGTAAATGTTCTAAATTCCGTGTTAGGTACAGGGGCCTTGGCCGCCCCACCCAATTGGCTCCATTAAGGATTGCGATAGACTAGAACTCGGTACAAAAGGTTTCACATCTGGGTTAAATTTAACCAAGGTTTTGATATTACTGAGACTTGTAAAAAAATGAAATAATGTGTCAGTGTTTCGAAAAATTTGATAGATTGTCTTAACAAAGTTTCAATTTAACCTTAATCATTTAATTGATTATTAACAGAATTTATTTCTAAGCTTTATTTCAGACCTTGGCTAAATTTTACCGAGGATTAAAATTTAATCAGCCGATGAGCAACAGGGCCCTGATATTACTTGTTGTCAACTTGTATAAAATCCCTCGAGCTTTCGGGGCAAACGACCGCTCATTTCTTTACAGTAGGACAGTATTCACTTAACTTGCTTTACATAATATTTAATGTCTAAGTCTCTGATAATGACAATTTAGGAGTTATTTCATCCCAAAGATTTTGATACCCGAATTTCATGTTCAAGTTATGTTTAATTATACGATAACAGTTAAATATCAAGGAAACGAATCAATTACTTGCATATTCCAAACACGTTTTATGTTACTTAATTGGTGAATACTGAAACACTGTGAGTAACACAAAGTGCAATACAAATGACCATGATGACACTGCGCATTAAGACAATAGTTTAACACTTATATAGTGATAAGAGGGAACTTAGAAAACGCTTAAAGTATAATTCCTCACTGAAAGATGAACGGGAAGTGTTGTAATTCACAGCTCGTGAACTTCTTCACTCTTGAATGATATTTAGACAAAATACCTGTTTATGTCGCAATATACCGACCGTTTGCATCTCTTTATTCGTAAATTATTTTCTGTATAGCCGGTGGTGACTTATGCTGGTTTGATGACTGGGAGGTTGAAAGTTGGATAGAAGGTCCCGCCCGACATGTCCTTCCGGAATACATACATCCGTGACGGGCGGTGCATGGTGGCACGTGACATTTACTTCTAGATACGAGATATCATTTTTAAGTGTGTATATGTTCTATGTCCATCATCATAACAGATGTAATATTAAGGTTAATTCATTTTCCTTTACTTTGAATGTACAGCTTGCGATAGTAAAAGTAAAATAGTATATGAAAAGAAAAAGGATATAAGTTTTTTATTCAATTTTTGCAGTGTGAAGGATGTCAGAGAGGGACTACGTCCAAGGAAGTTTGACAGCAGGAGACAGGGTAGATAAAGAAACACTCAGAGAAACCTTCGGAATAGAGGTTAGGAGTGAGCAAATGACATCACAGAATATAAAATTGTCCAAAACTGTAGTCAAAGGTAAAAATAAAAGAGAAATCAGCACTCTGTATCAGTATTAATACATTTTTATTTATCTATTTATTCATTTATTTTTCATATTGTTCATCATCGGATCATTTTAGAATCATTCTAAAATTTAAAAAGAATTATAATTCAAACTCACATGATAAGCATGTTTAAAAAGAAATTCAAAATTAAATAAAATCGCCTCTAAAAGCAGTAAACACACACATTTATAAAAGATACACAAAATAATTAATGCAAATTATATGAAATTTGAAAAGTAATTATGTCGAATAATGAGCATCAATGTAAACATTTCGATTTTACTTTTTCTGCAAATAACACTTTTAACAATGTTCTCTGAGAAGGCACAGACATACTAAGAGATGGTTGATACATTTTACTATGGTGCAGGTACACACTGATGTCACCTGATCACATTTTGAAAAGCTGGTCAAAGGGTTTGTCTGAGTAAGGGGGGCAAACTTTATACCAAGGTCATCTATCTGTTATCTCGAATAAGTAAGAAAGAAAACACGCGGCTATGGTAATGACCGAATATGAGTTGTAATGACCGAAATCAAAGACATATATAACTCTGGTAATATATGTCACCGTGGAAATTGTGCAAAACAATTAATTATTCAAATTAACTGAAAATTGAAAAATATATTACATCGACTTAGTACATACGGAATATTATTTCTCTCAGTAATCTCTAAAGATGATTTCGCCGTCATTTTGTGACATTTTTAATAGCGCTCAGTCACAAAATTCCTAATGGCAGTGAACAAGCCAGATGAAATTGAACAGAGAAGGGATTATGGGATTCACTTAAAAAAAACTTTAAGAGTTCCCCTAGTTTTGGGTATCAATTTCTGGGGAACCAATTCCAAAATGTGTCATGCAAAACTAGATCCTATGACAACCTACCATCTAAAGATTGCCGAGAAAAATCCCTCAGTGCACTATGAGAGATAGCCATTACAAAAATTATTTAAGGACGAACGATGGACAACAGACAAAGAAAGGTGATTTGATAAGTCCACCATTGGTATGATGGGGGATAGGGGGGCTAATAAAAGCGAAAAATTAAGTTGAATAATTAAGATGTTGCCGTAAATATCATCGATGTGACTGTGATGATTAAGGGAGAACTGCGGACGATGTTAATATGATTTATGTATAACAAGGGTGAAAATACATGTAACAAGCAATGAAAAGCTCCAGGTATACAGAGTTTCATAATTTGTATGAAAAATAATTTCTTCACCGGTTTTAGTTCCAAAAATGGTACGTTAAAAACAATAATGTAATATTGCCAAGTCTGATATAAAGAAAGCAGCGAGTGATATATAATATGAATGTTTTATCTTTTACAGAACACGATGCTTCAACAGAAGAGTCATGCGGAAAAAAAAAGAATGAACAAGAGGACTGAGAAGTGTTTGTGATTAAACTCATATATGCAATATTCATTGTTGATTACCGTCCAGTGACCTATATAAACAGAAACCTAATTTGGCGGAGTTACTTCATGAGGTGTATATGCACGTGGCAACTTTGGGATATTAATTATAAACACTGATGCATCTATTGCAGTAATGGTCTTTCTCACTTTGAAAATAAAATGATCGAGCTAGCTGTATGAAACGATGGTGTGCTCCTTATAGCCGTCAAAATCGTCAACCCATTTGAGACGCGTGAAGAGAAAAGGGACCTTCGTGACGTCGAGCTATTACGTCACAATTCGATGTGCGTGATTTTTAAATATTATTATAATTGTTTTGCCAAATCAAAGGGAGAGGGTTGCAGCCCCCTATCCACCTGGCTAGATCCGCTAGCGTGATATATCATTTGATGTTCAAGTTGAACAACTCAAATCACCTAGTTTTTAATTCATAGGCCTGTCTCATAAATAATGCAACGTCATGACGTCACGTAGATATTTTTTTTAGACCTATAGGGTACGAAAAAGTTATATTTTAAGATTTTTTTAATGAGATTAATAACGAAAACTATACATATTTCGAATCTATGGATTATTATCTGTAATAAGAGATAAATAAGTAAAATTTCAAATTTTGTCATGAAGATCCCTTTTCCCTTGACTCGTCTTATTCATATATTGATTATTCATCAAAATGAATACAATATACACTGAAAGACAAGTAACCTCGATAACAGAATCAAATTTCCGAAGGAAAAACTACGATGTCGAAATTGCACAACTTAAATGTACATGTATATTCATGAGTTTGGATTTTAGGTATTATGTATATATGTACAATAATATGTGCATTTTTTCGATCTTATGTTCTATGTTCTTCCTTGTCGTGTGACAAAAATACTTGTATTAGAATTATAGTAACAAGTCATGTACATTTTTTTAGTCACAAGTACATAATCATTTTGTATTAGTCTTTAGTCATATATGTCACGACACCTTTTTCTGTACGGTCTTAGAACGACCCAATGATGTTCGCTTCACTGCCTCTGTAACCGTCACATCTATGTATTACCTACATGTTCTTTATTAATTAGATCTGCCATATTATAGTCATAGATTTTGCAAACCATCGCCTACATAGTTGACGTACCACTCTTCTCTTTTCCTGACTACTTCAATTCTTTCCTATTCATCTTCTCTGACCATCTTCTTATACTTAATGTGCATTGTACCAAGGGGAGATGAATTCACAAAAGCAGCATTGCTTTTTTTTCAAATCCCCTGAAGTATTTCAGTCGAGTTGTTCAATGTTGATTGATTGAATAAAATATTGTTTAAACCCAGGAAAAACTATGGTCATTAGGTTGTAATTTTCAAGTGAATAGTCATAAGCGTAATTAATGTATGCCATAAAACAACGTATGCTTCACGAATATTGAATCAAGGTTTATCCCGAATTACAATCTTCATTTATAATTTGCTGAAATCAGGAATATGCATTTATTACATAGATCTTTTGTTAATATAATGACTCCATATTTTGAAAGAGAGTTAAAACGCTGTTTGGCAGCATATACATAGGAATAGTCAATTGCATAAAATGGTCCCTCTGAAGAACTTATACCTGATTCAAATTTCCGAATAATCATCCAATCTCTATCAATATTGTAACAGAATGAACATGTGGCTAAATTAGGAATATCTATGATTATCGATCCCTGGGGTCTTTTGCAATCGAATGATCAGTACTGCCATCATCAATGACAATAAATGGATTGAAGGCATTTTACTACAATTCATTAATTTATCTGATATGTCAAACAATGATGAAAAATCGATTAACAATTAGATTAAATACAATAATATACATAATTGAGAATAAAACACTATTAAGAGCAACTTGATCTTTCATTGAGAAGTTAGAATTGTTTGTTAACACAGTTGTCTTCACATCAATCTGAGTTGTTGACCTGTAAAAGAAAAACGATGAGATAATAATTAAACTGTGGAAGTATCAAGGTATTTTCCAAAAGTCCTGATAAACATGATTAGTTAAGAAATAACAACTGTTTTGATGGAAAATAATTGCAAATTCCTAATGGGATGGGACCAGGTGTCTGGAAGGAGTCAGCATCCCCTGTTCACATACTACCCACGTTGTAAATGTTCAATAGAAACTGTACGAGTTTGGTAAAATATCATGTGCTCTTCATCTGTCCAGAATAAGGTCGTCACTGTAAATGGTCACGCCTGAGAATATTAACCAACATCCCTGAAGGGGGACTCTCATACTGTTTCTAACTATCTTTTCAACTTAAAGGTGAACTTAAACACACATAGAAATGCCGATTTATATTTTTCTTAAGACTCTGAATTTTTTAAGATTAAGATTTCTATCAACTATCTGCCAAAGATTCTCAGGTTCTTTTTTATATAAGAATATAAGCTTATTGTAAAATTATTCTGATAAATCATCCATGCATTTCTGTTTCTTTTGCTGTTGCTTTCCTAACATCCTACTCAAGAATCTTTACTTATATTAAAATGACTTGTGATAACAAATAAGCTATTTCTTATGTCTTATTTCTTATATTTTTTAAAAATTTCAAACTTGAGATGAAACATGACTGTTAGAAAATAGTCTTCAATAGATTATGGCTAAAGCTGTTGGAATGATAAAATAATTTGTTGAATATTTTGGATTAATTATCAGAAATCTAAATCTTTAAGAATTAATGTAAATCCAGAAGTTTATTTTCGGTTAATTACACATACTCCATACAACATAAAATTATATTTATCATGCACACGTGGAAATTTTAGTGTCGTGAATTATTGCATGGCTACGGATTCGCCAAAATAAGGTTCCACAAAAATTTCTGGATCTACAGTAAAACTTTTGTTTCAGTAAAATTCTGAATGACTTAGGGTGAAGTTCAAGAGTAATGTATTCTTTTTATTTTTTTCTTACAAGAATGAATAATTTCACAAAGATACGTTGGTTAACAATAGATGCTACAAAAGCTTTAGAGCCGATACTGGGAACTAGTTAAACGATATGAAGTCCCCTCTCAAGGATGCTGGATGCTTTTTTTAAGCATAACCACTTGCAGTGACTGCCATTTGCTATTTAGATTAAGAACATTTGACATTTTCAACAGACATCCACATTTTACCAAACTGATTGGGTTTCCTTGGATCATTTGCGACGGGTGTGGCATGACAACATGGGATGCTGACTCCGTCCAGACACCTGGTCCCATCCTGTTTGTAATTTGCAATTGTTTTCTATGCGGAGAGCATTAATATTCTTCTCAACTTGTTATATCTATTAGAACTTGATGGATTTTCGAAATTTCATTTTTTTTATTAGGCATAAGTGTCTCTATTGATGAGGCAAATTGAAGCTCTTTATCTGAACAGTGAAATTGTGTGAGCCAAAGCAAATTTTCCATCAGGATAAGAAATCTTTTTAGACTTAGAATCTTACTCACTCTGTGACAGAAGATGGAGTAAATCCAGCAGACGACAGTGGAACATACAAAACTCCAGTACAGTTCTGACTAAAATCCACCAGTAGTTGTCTATTGTGTGACAAATAAGACAACCTGGCCAAAACATCCACTGTTGTAACTTCTCCTGAAAAAAAAACATAAATAAAACCAAAATCAACATATATCTGTGTGAATCCCTGATACCAGTTTATGTTGCAACTTCAGGCTATTTCAAATATAAAAGTCAAGGTCACAAGCAAAACATGTTGATGTAAGATTGAGTTTCTAGTTATAAAGAATAAACATGGTAAATAGTTGACACCAGTCATTTATAATTTAAAAGTAATTGCCTAAAAAAACATAAGTAAAAACATAATCAACAAAATATCTGTGTGAATCCCTGATGCCAGTTTATGCTGCAACTTCAGGCAATTTCAAACAACAAACTCAAGGTAACAAGGCAAAAAACGTTGATATAAGATTTAATTTCTAGTCATAAATAATACGCATGTTAAATATTTTATTTCAATCATTTACAGTTTAAAAGATATTGCAATAGACTGACAAAACAGATCAAACACAAAGGTAAAATACATGAGATTAAACTTTCTGTACAAAAATAAACCATTGTGATACAAAAACCGTATGAAATCAAATCCTGCACCACTTGATATTTATGGCAAAAGTCAAATGGTTTGTGGATAAACTTGTGGTCTTGTAACTAAAATTTGTGATCTGGTTACCAACATTCTACCATTTATCACTCAATGATTTTCAGTAGTAGATAATGTGGCTGAATTATTTGATTTCTGCGAAAGAAATACGAAAGTAGCATCTTACAGTTAGTTACAGAAATATTATACCTGGGTTTGATGTAGGGCCTAGGTCAAATGTGACTTTACTGGACACTGTATTGACATTTATATTCTTAATCCTTCCATATGTAATATTTAGTAAACGGCTTGTATCTTTTATAAAGTTCTTTTGTATGATATTTGGGTCGAGCTTTTTCCAGCATCTTTTATTCTCAACTTCTAATGATACTTCTGTATCTGTAAAAGATAAAACAAATCAGGAAGTTCTTATCATATTTGGTGGTTTTCAGTAGTGCAGGAAAAGCCTTGGCTTGACTGTACCTTCCAAAACGGAAATTGTAGCTCATTTTGAACAAGATAGTCAGGAAATTGAGTTTATAGCTTAACGGCAAGAGCACTTGGCCTGAAAGATTCAAGAAGAGGAAGGAATGACATTGATTATGATGCATGTAGGGAAACAGAAATTATAACTTCAATTACTCATTTACATATCAATTACATTTTAGTAATGTGTCGCATCTTTGTAACATAAAAAGCGCAGTAACAATGGAAACACCTGAGGTCTCTAATCTTTGCTCATCCTTACATAGCTACAGATTTTATTATTTACTCACATATTTTTAATAATTTCTACATACCAGTCCTTACTTGTGGGATATATACAGGGCACAGGATATCCTTGTGTATTGGACAATGAATAAAGCCTTCAAAACCTGAGATCTGTAACAAAAATGGTCAATAAATCCTCAATAGAAACATCAATAATCACATACAATTCTGTTTCATTTCCATAAGTTTTAAAGTACTTATTGATAATAGAATACAATTTAATTTATGTTTTATTTCCTTCATTTTATTTTATTTCAAATTTATATCAAGTTAAGATGACTTTTACTGATGAACCATTGCAATGTAAATGGGAATCTGGAGGAAAATTTGAAAGGTGCCAATAAGGCCGTAATTAAAATTATGAATGTTTCCCCAAACACGACTGACCCAAAAAAAATAGCCCCCACTCATAATAATTTTATTGACTTCCCCTGTGAGAATTTTTTATTCACCAAAAAGATTTTTACTCAATTACAGGTTTCTATACAAAAAGGTCACTTGAGTGCTCTTTTGAATCAGAACTAAAGTACAATAGATATACCATTAGTGATAAGTTGTCAATAAATGACTGTAATGTTCTCCTATTTCATGTTATATTTTTTCTGAAAATAAAATAGTACGTATCAAGGTATAATATGGATCACTGAATCATTCATGGTACCATATTGTCTGTCAATGTGCCCATGGTAAGAAAATTTTTTATTTTCCTTCCTACCTACCCAGTGCTTGGATGAATGGGTCTTGTTTTGGGACACATTAATATTTTTAAGTCTGGCCTTATGCATAAAGCCAGTTTTAATGACAACCTGTATTAAAGACCACCTTGTCACAAAGACCGGTTTTTGCTGTTCCCAATACATGTAGTTCCGTTAGTGTACATACAAATCAATCTCTAAATTCAGACCACCTCTCTGTAAAGACTAAGTTTTTATGTCCCCAATGAGGTTATGTATATTTAAGTTTCACTGTATCTTAATATGTTTCTTCCTATGGTAATATATTTTGCTACAAAATTCAAGTTAAAGGCCAAGGTAACAAAGCTTAGTATTATGGTACTGATAGAAATGTCTTAACAAATTACAATTATAGAGTTTGAACTGAAGCACTAAAATCCTATCTCTTGCAGTTTAAACTATATAGTATAAATCCCATTACCTGTGATCTAATCTTAAGGACAAAAATCCTGGCACTTGTGTTTAACACTTACACTCTTAAAGCCTGGCACTTGTAAAGTACTTTTAACCAATCCAACCCTATCACTTTTTCTTTTTACTTTAACTCTCAAATCTGATTATTCCCTGATACACTACAACACTCACTACTTGTGGTTCTATATGAAACAATACTGCTTTAATGTTTATGATATTGTGAGAGACAACAGGTTGGCTTTCCAAGACTATATGTATACTTCAGTAATAATTACCTTTGATGACATCATTGACCTATAATCAGAGTATTTACCTTTATCATTCTACCATATGGACATAGAGTCCAATTTGAACCATCAACTTTGACCTCTGACAGTCTGTCCTGCCTGCATCGATGCCAATAGCATCGACCTGCCATATCACCCTCCTTTACATGTCCCTGTAAACATGCAAATATTTTCAAAATTATTCTCCTTTACCAATGACATGCAAAACAGCAACCAGAAGCAAGAAATATGCATTTATGCAACACCTAACCTCCTGAAATCAACCTCATTTTGGGGGAACAATTAAACTGATAGCATGGCCATACCCTACTATTTCAAAGTTTCCAGTTTAAAGCAATGGGGTTTTCTTGTTTTTCTTGGAAATATACAGTTCACCAGGAAAGCAGGCCAAAATCATTGCCCCAAGCCTTTTGTGGTTCAAGTAGTATAAAAATTTTGTTTACTATACGATTCTCTACACTGGGCCGCCATGTTTAGCAACACATCAGATCTGAATTGTATTACATTGGTAAGTTCTATGAATTCAAGAACAAATATTGACAAATCTTTACTGAAGCTATGTATGTTCAGCGAAAAAAGGCAATTTCCACTGAATATGTTTCAACTGCTGACATGTAAGTTCTACCATGATACAGATAATCTACTTACAACAATTTCAGATATGTCTCTTTCTGCTATTTTTGTATTTTGTTTTTAGTAGCTTTTTACACCAATTTCTACGTTACCTGAGTTGAATTGTGCTGGCAGTACGCTAATGCAGACTTCGAGGGTATATACATTTGTGAGGACTCTATTCTGTAATACATGTATGGCAAGCCAATAACATCTGTCTAATCCCACAGATTAGTAAAAATAGTTATACAACAGCTGGGCTTAAATCCCTGGACCACCACCCTCCAGTTTTGGTATAAATCCTATAACTGAGCCATATTAACTACACAACTAACCTCAGAGGTCAGATTTGACATAAAACACATGCTGCCAGTACCATACAACTCCTCTGTGCTCTCCGAATGTGAAACACTTCCTGACAAGGCACAGCTATCCTATAAATAGCAAAGATATGTGCAGAAAAAAATCAAAATAAGATACATGAATAATCAGTTAAGTTAATACTTTGTTAATGTCTGTAAATATCAAGAAGGTTATGCCTGTTTTTTTTATTTTTCTTGTTCTGTAAAATCACGCTTTACTCCACACTTGACAATATTTCAGTCATATGGTGGTGGCCTGTTTTTATTGGTGGAGGAGAGAACCTGGTTACAAATTTAACTGGGGAGTGACCGCCATGTTTCTGCAAGTAAACTGGCAAACTTCCTCACATAATCAACTTAGCTTCTAGTGGCTGAACTAGAGATGAGAAACTGAGTGGCATAAAGCAAAATGCCCTAACCTATCAGTCCCCCAAACTATGTCTACCCTCCGCCTATAAACAAACAGATGTAAAGGACATCTCTTGACTAAAAATCATTATGTCTCACACATTTGATATGAAAAAACTTCTAAGTTCTGCATCATTCTAGTAAAGAGAAAAAAGTCTTACATTCACTGACATTTTTAGGACATTTAGAGATTAAATGAATGATTTTGTTTTGATATAAGCCATAAGCATACACAGATCATTTGCAAAGCCATTAGCATACAGAGATCATCTGCAAGTATCTTGTACCTGCAGCCATACTGCCACTGATGCATTTATGGAATCTAATAGCAAGAGCTTAGAATTTTACCATAATTAACATTATCTATGTATTTCATACACTGAACAATTTTCATTTCAAGAGATCTGCTGACACCATATGTACTTACACCTAATTTGGCAACATAGACTTTACAGTGACTTTTATCAGACAGGACTTCACAAGTTCCTTTGTGTTTGTGGAGAAAATGGCATCCAGACTTCCTGTTGGACAAAGACAGTTGATATAAAGCAGAAACTATAATGTAAACATGATCAACTCAATTCTCATCACTGCAGGATAAATTAATTTTACTCCATCTACATTGAAGATTCTACTTCAACCAAGATATATTAATAGGAAGTAATAAAAACAATTGAAGATGTGGAGAGTTCAAGGAACATTGTAAAAAAATCTGAAGCTCTAGTTCTGGAGTGTTAGTCATATAGTGGCAGACTACTTTTATATAACATAGGAGAGAGCCCAGTTACAAGCGTATACGTAAAGAGACCATCTGCCTCCTGCAAAAAAAAACCCCAAAAAACTGGCAAACTCTCACTTGATCAACTTTCTTTCCAGAAAGAGATGAACCTGACTTAACCAGTGATAAGAGAATAACTGGCATAAAGTGTAATGTTTTAACCATTAGCCCACTGAAGCTCATCGAAGACTCTAGGTAATGTGATGTATATATCCAACATATGCTGCATGTCATGCTTATGAAACTTCCTGTTTGGCTTGCAAGAATAAAATGACTACAAAAATAAATGGTTTAAGAAGTATCAAGTAGCAACACATTCACATGTTGTTGTTTATTTTTTGGCTTTATACCAAACTCAACAACCTTTCAGTTAGATGGTGGTGACCTATTTAAAACTTTTAGGGACATCTCTTTGTTAGTGCTTGAAAATGTTAAAAAGTAACTATCTTAAATGGCATACCTAGAATCACAGAAATAACCCTGGCTTTCTGGACAAAATGGCTTCAGTCCAAATTGACAACCTTCCCCTGCAATTAAAAATAAATTATTGGTATGATTACTCTGACAATGCACAACTAAGGTTGTTGTTGTTGCATTGTTGTTTAATGTCCCACTCAAGAATATTTCACTCATACGGAGACATCACCGTGTGACGCTGAAGTGCGACAAATTTTTGCCTGTGCTTGGCACTGCTGGCCGTAGAGCAGGGAGGGTTCTTTAACGTGCCAACACCTACTGTGACACGGGATCTCAGTTTTTACTTTCTCATCCGAAAGACAGGGACGGCCAACTGCGGAGTGGTGCTGCGGGAATCGAAACCCAGACCCCTCGGCTCGAAGTCAAACACACACTAACCACTCAGCCCCGACAACTCAGGTATTCTTTTCACACTTCAATCCTTTCAACTCTGAATATCAAAATGGTATGCTCTTCTCCATTGTTGTAGATCAGTCTATCATGGTCAACAGCATTGAAATAGATTACTTTATCTACCACATGCTTCTATAATATAAGTGAAATTATCTTTAAAACGAAATAAAACAAACACAGCTCCATTAGCAACATTATTTTTTTTTTTTTTTTTTTTACTATAATGCATTCTAGTAACCTACAAAAGTGGCTGACATGGAGGACCTATTATGTTAAATAAATCATCCAAACAAGCATTCAAATGTGGTCTTTCAAAACAGATGGCCTCCTAAAAAGTTTTACCCTAACAATTCCAAGATAATCCTTTTTACTGGACACAGTCTCTCAAGAATACTAGAATATATTACCACCTTGCACAGGTACAGCGAAATCTTACCCAAATGTCACAGACTTTGACGATGAGGCTTGCTGTGTTGTAAATATTACAAATCTTTGAAGGATTAATCATGGCAGGTACTTGATTATAGGAGTGTAACATTACAGCAGACAAGTATCATTCTACACAGAAGGACACTGGAACCGTATCATGATACATGTTGTTTTCAAAATGTTATAATTAATATACAACTACATTTTGTGTTATCCTTCTTTGCTTGTGCATATGGCATTATGAACAACTGTTAACAAAAATATCTTTTAAAAATATAAGAGAAAATTTGATTCTCAATCACTGAAAGTAAATCGATATACAAGTACTGTAAAAGTCATGGCAGTTGTGTTATCTCCAATACAATATAGCTATTAAAACAACATGTGTAATGATTCAATTGCAAAGAAATTTTGTCTCCGTATAAGTGAAAGATTCTTGAGTGGGACGTTAAACAAAAAAATAACCAACCAAACAAAGAAACAACAGTTTAAAATAATGATGCCGTGGAATTTGTCAAGAGAGGCAACTGTTTGGAAAGATCAGGTACGAGAAAACAAAATATCAAATAATCATGTGAATAAAAACTGCCATGGCAGCTAGACCACCTGTCTTGAGAGACCATGTTTCCATGGCATAGGTGGCAGTCTCTCAAGACAGGTTCCCCTATATGTATATTTTTCAAATGTTAAGTTTAATTCATATTAATTTGTTAGTATGTGAGATGTTTTAGTGTGTTAAGGATAGGGTGGTTGCTAAACACAATGTAAAATATATAATCAATATCCATTATGATGTTAATAACACTTTCCTACCTAAGTATCATAGCATGCAATACTTTTTACTTCACTCCGACCTTTTCCCCAAAAATACAGATCTGCTTGTTCATAGTTAACCTGGTACCATCCGCTGTCTTCAAATAGGGCCAGTGTGAGAAGATCAAGTGCTGTAACATCTGGCTGTAATGGTCAAATACATCTACATAATATGGTTAGTTAGCACAACTAAGATAACATTTTTTAGTTTTGATTTATGGTTGTTTAACGTCCCACTCAAGAATATTCCACTCATATGGAGACATCAATGCATGCCAGTGAAGGGTGACAAATTTTGCCTATGCTCGGCACTTACGGCCATAGAGCAGGAAGGGTTCTTTAGCATGCTAACACCTGCTGTGACATGGGACTGCGGTTTTTACTCTCTTATCCAAAAGATAGGTACAGCCAACTATAGGGTAAACGTAGTCCTGCACAGATTTGAACCCCGGACCCTTCGAACATGCTATCCACTCCGCCATGGTGGCCTCCACTTTGATTAGAGAGTGTAGATTCTTCTACACAGCAAGTTGATTATGTTGTGAGCTATAGTATCTCAGTGGCATCGCATGGTATGCTTATATGTGTAGGTAAAACAAACCAAAGTCTTGGCTGAGGCATAAAATACTGAGAGGGGAAAGGTGCTAGAGAGGTTCACATTCTTCTACTGATGGGAGTTTGGGGGTCTACCATAGGAAAACAAAAGGAAACTTGACCTAAAATGAAGCAATCTGAGATGATTTTGTATTTGGTATATGCACTGTCTGGCTGTAAAATATGTGCAAAAGCACTTGCCTTTGTGCCTATATGAAAGTTGCAACACTGTATTTGTGTTTGCCTATGTGTCATAAATCCAAAGTCAAATCTTTATCACTGCAACCCAAGATTTGCAAGCATATTTTTTCTTCAACCTGTCTATTTTTCTGTCTCTGTGTCCAAAAAACTTATATTTTAATTTAATACTTATAAAAGCAATAGGACTTTTATGGTACCCAACCCTGATTTTACATATTTTACATATCTATTTGAAAGATGTCATTGATTCCTGGTTGATGGTTTGACTTTATGTCTTGAGATTATGGGCTTGAGTCCAGTCAGCAGAGGTTTCTTATCGATACCTATTGAGACATTAAGAAATGAGCTAGAGTGTCTCAGAAGGTGTCAGCATGTTAAAGAACCCTCTCTGCTCATGGCCATAAGTACAGAGTTATTTTTGTAACTCTTTGGTTGTATTTGGTGATGTCTTCACATAAAGAAAAGATGCTTGAGTAAGATGTTTGATAGCAATACATAAACACAAAGCCGTTTTCTTAAAGCCCTTAACCCCATGTAGACGACTTTTGACGCCTCTACATGATCTCAATGTAGACGACTTTTGACGCCTATACATGATCTTAACCCTTTCAACACCACAGACCAAAAAAGACTGGTCCAAACAATAGAAAAGAGCATACCATTCTGATACTTGGGGTTGAAAGGGTTAATGTAGATGACTTTTGACGCCTCTTCATGATCTCAATGTAGATGACTTTTGACACCTCTTTAACATCTCAATGCAGACACTTTTTGACATCTTAGCTTTTTTTCACCGATTTGACGAGATTTAACGTGCGGCGTGACTACTTAAAGCCCTTGCCACATGCCAGGACTACACGGGTAACCCCCGAGGCTCCTTGTGTTTAACGTGCAACCAAGATGGAGTTTTTCATCAATACAAGTACTAGAACAGCTTTCCTTCATTGGAAAATCTTATTTTATCATTATTATTTCTGGTTATAATTCACACTTAAATTCACTAGTCTTTTCCATAAATTTCTTTATTATCTGATATGTTTTAAAGTTTCAAGTTCATTTTTCTCTAAAAAAACTAAAAATTTCATATTAAGATGATGCAAACACCTGGTCCATGTAAGCATTGAAACGAATTGCAACAATGTATATATTTCCATGCAGCAAATGTAACAAAGTTTCTAAGTGCTGCATGTGGTAAAGGGTTAACACAGTTATACAATGGTGAATGATAGAGATTATATATTTCAAAAGTCTACTCCTCTTAAAAACTCACTTAAATATGTGATCTTGTTATATAACCTACAATTTAAGAATATGGTTTTTTGTGACAACGAATACTCCAGTACATGTATGATACATAAATACAATAAGTTATGGCCAATCGCAATAATGAAGTTTTGGAAAGTAAATCAAAATCAAGTCACAAGGTAAAAATAATCAATATTGAAAAGAAGGTCTTGTCACAAAGAATTTACATGTGAAACATGAAAGCCCTATCTCATACCATTCAAGAGTTATGGCCAATGATAAAGTTTTGTTCCATGGGCAGAATAAAATTTTTGATCCAAGGGGTGTACACGTAACAAATAACTTAGGATGGCAAGTGAGAAGGAACGTACTAAATTCACAATAAATCAGACTTACCAGTCCGATGGTCGGGGCCATTAATGAGCCAAACATAAGCAAATCATCCCAGTGGGACTGGACTATACTGTTCTACAATAGAAATTGTCATGTACATACACTTACTATAAATACAACAGAATTTATCATGATTGCTGATCCCATCATCTATAATTAAAAATGATTCTTTCAAATTAATTTCCATGTATTACAAAAATGCAGATGCTTAAGACCTTGGAGGAGGACGGTAAAGTAAATACAATGTATCTGAACTCAGGCACAGGGAAAAAAAGAGTAAAACCCTGTTATTAGGATCAACCACTTCAGTGACTTAAGAAAAGTTGTCTGATTAGTGAGTTGGTATTATAGCATAAGGTTTGTTAAGCTTAAGATATTGATAAATTGAAAGAATTTAGGTCTTTGTAATGAAAGATTGTCTGAGTTCTATGGGACATAGGAAAATTTCAACTGTGTATTTTTGACACATGAAATCACTTTCTCCACTTGCTTGTTTATAAGTCTGTGATGATTGGAACATAAATGACTTACTTTCACCTGCATGGGTCCACCGTACCTTGGCTCTGAGAAGCATCCAAAATGTCTCTGTGCCTCCCTCACAACAGATGGTGTTATCATTCTATATACACCACTGACTTTTTTAAACATCCCATCTCTTCTTTTTTCACAAACAGTTTTGTTACCTTGAATACATTTGAAAAAGAGGATAAGATGTTTCATGTCAGCTTTTGGACAGAGAACATCATGTAGTACACCCTCTGTTCCTAATACAAATATTTGTTCTCGTACTGAAATTCCATAAGAATGTTTTTATTTCAAATTCCAGCATTATGAGACAAAAGTATGACCAACTAAATGTTTTATAATATACATTTATTGCCCTGGTGGTAGGGAGAGATGAGGACTTGTTTTTCCCAAGGCAATTCATATTTCCTGAATTGTTCATTATACATGTACTTAGATACCAGATCAATAGACTATTCATTATTTAATTCAAATAAACTACTAAGGGTTTCAAATGAGGGAGATCTGACACATGCAAGGGAGACAAGAAGTTTTATCTTTCTGACACATGACAGCACTCCACCAATCACTAACTGCGGTATCAATGTATAATAGTCACATGGTCAATAAAATCTGCTTCATCTTAAACTTCTCATTTCCTAGATCCACAGGTTGAAATTGTCACATTTTCTGGGTAGGGTTGTAATTGATTTCATATACTCATTTGTAAGGCATTATCAGCAGGGGGCACTTTTGTATTTATATTTCTATATGTGTCTTAAACATAGCAATCATACTTGCAAAGATAGATGCAGAAATAAAAAGAGAGTATGCTTATCATTAAGACAAGTTTTGCTCATCATTCACCTCAAAAAGTATTTTTTCCAAATTGTACAAGAAATGATATATTTTAACACTGGTTTGTTGAAAAATTTGCACTTTTGCGAGCTCAAAAATGTTCAAATGGAACTCATTACCATGATACCCCATTAACATTTGTGCAGGACTAGTAGCTCCATTGGTAATGGAATGTAACTACATAATCTTCCCACTTAAATGATGTTAGCGCAGAATATCATCTTTTGTTTGCTTGCTTTTTGCGTTACGCCACACTTGACAATCTTTCAGTCGTATGGTGACAGCCGGTTTCTATTGACGGAGGAGAGAGCCGGGTGACAAATGTGCCCGGGGAGAGACCACTGGCCATCCCCAAGTAAACTGGCAAACTTTCTCACATAATCAGTTTAGGTTCCAGTTAGCTTCAAATTCGAGCTGATAAGAGGTGAGAGACTGAGTGGTAATATCCTCTTCTATCATTCCATCACTAATAGAAACAATGGAAATAGAGTTGAACAAACATCATGGGATATGACGTGGTAACATGGTCCCATTAAGGACTCTGCCTACAGATTAAATACAAATACCTTTTTCAACACACTGCTGGAATTTGCTGAATAAGGCTTTTGAAAATCCTAATGCATGGAGAACTTCATGAAGCATTGTCTGAAAGAAGATAATGTTTTCAGAAATTTAAATACAAAACTTGTTACAAGAGAGAAAAGGGTATATCAGTTGTATAATCATGTAACATATGGTCATAAATGCATTGACTAATTCAACCCTAAAAATATATTTACATTCACCTAAAGCATTGATTTAATGAAGATTATATTCTTTTACAGGGGTAATGAATTAATTGATATTCATTTTCAAAATGCTCCTTTACCATGTCATACCACATGAAGATCTGATTAAATCTGGTCACAAAGTCAAACTGAACAACCTCTCCACAGAAACGGATCTGTCCTGCCAACTGGGCTTCATTAGATTTCTGAGCAACATCTTATGGAAAAGGAGCGTATTGGTATTGAAGATTGAATACAGAAGAGTTTGTCTAAAAAGTCATAGGGGATTAATTTTGACTTCATTATAGGCATCCTTAGTTTTAAGCATCAGCATTTACTACATATATAGATAAATAGTCATTCTTTCCAGGGATTTTATTCCTCTTGGTTATAGCACTGAATTTGCTTTCAGCTGGTTGGTTTTAACCAACTCAACTGAATCTGAAATTAGATTAGCTATACACATGTACATGTACCGGTATATGGGATTATCATCAACCACTAGTGCTGAAAAATAGCAAGAGTCTAACTTTGCAAAAGAGAAAATAAAAGCTTAAAGACCATTTATTGTATGTGGGTTAAATTTTTGCCTTGAGACTCTTTGTGAAAATTGTAATCAATCATTTGGAGTAGGAGAAATATCTTTACCATCCATAAAATGTAAAGGTACAGATATTCACCGTGATTTTTTTTGGTTGATTTGGGCCGAATTTTGGCCTGAAAATGTCCTATAAATATATTGTATATATTGGCGTAAGATTAGATGCGTTCGTTCATGTAATTTCTAGTGTGCACTTTGAATTTACACACGCTGTACACCCATTTATACTATCATCCTACCCAAATGCACCTATACAATCATGTCGATTGAGTGTTTTAAATATATTGTCTATTGTATATGTATGTGTCAAGCACTTGAAAGATCAAGTATGTGATACAAAATGTCACACAACTCAAAGTATTACGTTAGAAAAATAACGAAAAGGGATAGCAGAGGGTTGGTTGCTAAAGGTCATTGAATTCTTTAAAAAGGCAACACATGATGAAGCGGCGGTCAATGAGAGGCCTAATACAGAAACTACAGAATGTGCAATGCAAAAACCGTCTTTAGAAAGCAGAGTAACAGTACTAACACCAAAGTTGGATACCAGCGGTACGACTTCAGTTGAAAACCACAGTGAAAAACTAGCTGTGTTAGTTAATAAGTGGAAATTTTACAAGAAGCTTGGAGATGATGACCTTGATTCCTTGGTGGACATTTTCAAGGGCAGATTTTAATTTGATACAGTCAATAAATATTGAATTCAAACTGAAATAAGATAAATCTAGATTGTTGTAATTTTCTTATTTTTGAAAAAATTCCCAATTTGTGAAAATGCTGAAAATGTTCCCAACTGAAAAGGTACAGGCCCCTGTACAATATGAGTAAGAAAAACACTGACTCATCTCCTGGCAAAGTTAAGGTGAAAATGTATACAGTGGACTCCACTTAATTGCATACCGCTTAATTGCATAATTCGGTTAATTGCATATAAATTGAAAACACCAAACCAAATACCATTCATTCAATGTTAAAATGTCCGTTTATTTGCATAGAAAATTACTGAATTCCGTTTAATTGCATAGAGAAATTTTCAAAAATATTCCTCTTAATCCCTTTTCCCATGCCCCCAGGTAACTTAC
>JACSZP010007010.1:23109-53203 GCA_016161895.1 Pinna nobilis | reverse complement strand
ATATATGACATAAATTTGGTGAACTTATTTGACTAAAACATCGTTATATGTTAAATACACATAAAATAGCCCATTTAAAAGGGTAAATGCGAACTATCTTAAATAAAATAGATTGGTTTTGATTAATTTGACTTGCTTAAATGCATAAAAATAAAATAACTTTGTCCTTTACTGCTTTAAGCTGGGAAGAAATAAAAAGAAAAAGGTACAGGACAGAAATACACTAGCTTTTCATATTTCCCCATGTCTCATTATCTATATATACATATATATAAGAGGACGATTTGTAAAACGAGAAATAAACAGGAAAACAAGATTCACATAGCAAGTCCAGATCCTGAGTAACTCAGACTATAGTGGAGCCTCAGTTATTCAGACACTTTCGTTCCAGAGCAAAATGTCCGGATAAATTGTACGTCCGGATTACTGTAACGAACATATTATAATGGCCAATGTAATTTTAGAATTGTGTTCCTTAGAAAGTTCGCCCAGAAAGTGAAGCATCCTGCGTCCTGCAATTACTGGCGTCCGGATTAATGACGATCGACTGTATTTAAGTTTGCTCGACAAGATTTTAGATCAAAATATATCTTCAGAGTCATGAGGGACCTTCAAACCCCCAATTCTGTACTTAATTATATCGAATATAAAGAACATACACCAACTACCATTCGTATACAAACTGGTGGAAATAGAGAGAAACTGTCATACCTATTTCGCTTATCTTATATCCAATAAATAGATAAATAGTTCACATAACGTTTTGAATGGTATTCACGATTTACTGAAAAAAATAAACTTCCCTTTTCATTAAAAAAACATGTGTAAGTCTACCCCTCCCGTTTATCAAAGAGCAAATATTGTCGTTGGTACCTATCATAATCTAAATACCCCGGTTAATTGACAATCATGTTGCTTCACCGTTGAGTATTTCAAAGAGCACAAGTATACACTATAGTTAGTATCAAACAATGATTACCTCTAATGCTTCACCCAAAATAGTCGTTATAATGCGCTGCACGAACGGTATTGATGTTTGTATCTTTGCTTGGTTGATTTTGTTGATTTACATTCATTGTTAAGTGCAGTTCATTAAAAACACCTGACTACAAAATGTTCCGTGAATGTTGGACCACCAAGACTTAATCTCCTCGTGCTATATAACAATCGCGAAATTTCATTCGCCGGTGCCGCTTGCTTTGTCGATATTTTTATTATAATATTTCAACAATAAATTACTGTGTTTATTAACTACAATTTTATTTCAAGTGCATGCGTTCACGCGTTTTAGCTTCAATACGTCTATGGCTATATATTGGCTACTGTGTGGACATGTGCTACAGTTCAATTAAACTCTTTTTTACCTCTCGTAGATAATTGTTAATATAAACCAAAAAATGTTTTTCAGCGCGTCTCTAGTAGCGTAAAATTCAAGATCAATTAAGAAGTAGGCATCCCTTTAAAAAGCCACTTTCTTGGCTTTTGGTCATTCTTTTATCATTTCTATATTCATAAAGGAAAAGAAATTACCATTGTAATGACCAAATAAATCATTCATCTGTTGACATTCTTATTTCAGATGATGATTAGATACTATGAGATCGATAACATTCTGTTAATTAAATCTCAACTGCAAATGAGAACAAAACATTCTCCGTAGAGGTAAAGTGAACACAGATACAAAATACAGTCTAACCTGCCTTAGTGACCCACTGAATTAAAGGAAAACCTGTCTTATGTGACCTAAATGAGTGGCCCCCAAAATGATTTTTTCCTATATAAATCACGTGAACTAAGAGACCACTTGTCATATGTGACCCTTTTTGCTCCTTCCCTTGGACATTCTCTTAAAACAGGTTAGACTGTAATGCTGAAACAATTGTCATTACAGTCTTATGTGACCTAAAAATGGCTCCCAAAATAGTTTTTTTTCCTATATAAATAACCTGAATTTAGAGAACACCTGTCATATGTGACCCTTTTCTCTCCTTCCCTTGGACGGTCTCTTAAAACCGGTTTGACTGTATATCATTGCGTGCTGGATTTCGGATATTGAAAGAAATGTCGACCTGAATAAGATGTCCCCGATCAAAACTTTTAAAACAAATTTCTTGCTTAAAATACATATACAAAATTTATTGTTCGTTTTAAAAATTCCTAATACAAAAACGATCGTCGTGCACATCCGACTAAAAATTCGATATTACTGTATTTTGACACACCTATGACATGGTCGTTTTGTCTTCGGAGCCGACATTGTAAATAAAAAAAATTACAACAAAAGCTGACATTCCTACATATAAAGCAATCTAATCAAACCGGTAAAACAATCCACAGGTGAAATGTGTCCCAAATGGTCAACTGGATAACCCAAGACCTATGACAATGACAGATACCTCTCAGTTAAACGAGTAATAAATATCATAAATAAAGTTATGTTCTAGAAAATTCTCAATCCATATTACGTTTGATAATTTTTCATCCACTTTCATAATCATTTGAGATCATAAATTGTTTGAATCGATCTTAATTGAAATTCTATGTAATATGTGTCAGCTCTGTATCATGATTGTAAAGGTAAGATATCTACATGCATTGTAGTATGTCTAGGTAAAGCTAATCATTCACAGCAAACACTTCATTTTTACAGAAATTTAGATTTTGGTCAGCGAATCGGACATATATGTTGATTATCTTTGTTTCTTCGGGATATAGCGATTTTATTCGTGCTTAAATGCGATTCGATTCACCACCGGTTATCATAGCAGAAAACATTATCCATTCAGCTCATCTATGTTCTCGCCATGTGTGTTTTTTCCGTATTTTCGGCATTATCATTCAAAATTTGCTTTTTGTTCTTTTTTGATATTAAGAAAAATTATTGGTTTCATTTTTTCTGATTAAGTTTCCTGTACAGAGGAAGTTTACTTGCATTCACTATGTTTTCATTACTGCTTCAGTCCTCATCATGTATGTTATTCTGCACTTCATCAGTAGCTCCATTCACCTACAGTACTTAAGGACCACACAAAATCGAATTGAATTGAACAGGTCAATACGAATATGGTGACCTTTTTTTATTGCACAATATGATGCAATATCAAAATCAAGTACTTGCTAATGTTTCATGACAAATATTTTTCAATCATCTTCACAGTGTTATATATATTTGAGACATTATATATGAAATGTCTTTGGAATCAATTTATGGTTTCAGATATTACAGAAAATACATGAATTTACTTGGGTGCGATGTTTCCATATAAAACATGGCCTCATCTAACACGTCATCAGAATAAACGGACATGTTTTCCCTCGTACATTTTGTAGCATCTTAGTAATAGAAAAATCAGATTCATTTTTATCTTAGCCTGTAACCATTGCATTACAATTCACCTGGCATTTAGAAGATGTCTACTACTTGCATGCGTCAGAGGAGGAACTCCAGCTAAAATACACTTTGATAAAGATTGCCCTCTTCTACTCTACATGCTCTCTAGCATAATCAGAAGAAAAAACATCCATAATAGGGTATCAATGTGTCTCAAAGCGCAGTGTTAGACCAAGATAAAGTAAAATGATAACAAAGTACAACCTAGAACAGATAATAATAATGATTATAATAATAATAATAATAATAATAATAATAATAATAAAATTCATCATCTTTATAATCTTTATCATTATAATGATGATGGTGAAGATTATGATGACGAGGACGATAACGATTACAATGATGATAATGATTTATTAAAATGATGATTATGATGATGATTATGATGATGACGATGATCCTGATGCTGATGATGATAAAAATGATGATGATAGAAATGATGATAATGATGATGATGATGATGATTGTGGTGATGATGATTATGGTGATGCTGATGGTGATGTTGTTGTTGCTGCTGATGATGATGATGCTGATGATGACTTGTAGATATACAACAATCATTTGTTATGAAATAAATTTATGCACAATAATCATGATAATGATCTATAAGACAGATAATTCATAGATAATGGTAACGATAACCTTCTCTGATTGTGCTACATTTACATAACCATGCCAGTATGTACCATTTACTTTACGTATTATACATGTTATCTGCAATTGAAGAAGGAAAATTAGGCGCAGATGCGGGAACCTGTCTATTTTATATATTGTTTTGCCCTACTATATCCCCGACATTCAGAGCTGCAGTTTCTACAAACATAACTATAATCCTACACAATCCTTATTTTCTTTTGAATTTGTATGTGTTACAAATCGTTTGTTATAACTACAGGTGTCATTAATTTACATTAGCATTAGCCAAGGAGACCATGTTTATATTTCAGAACATCTCTGTGCACGTTTTAACATTGCAGTTTAAATGCTTGACGCGCAATGCCTAGTCAGGAATAGTTATTACGGCCATAAGATTAACAAATGTGTTATCAGGAATTTCTAAATGTTTTTCACCGCTAAGAACTTTACATCTATGAAGGGGGACAACTAAACGAATCAGTATTACCGAGGAATACATTGAACTAAAGAGGGTTCATTGGAAACGTATAATTCCAGGGCGTCCTGTATCCGCCGAAAATAGTTAAGGAAATTCTATGACTTTTCATCATTATCAATAACTCAAAACTTACGCATTTGAGGTAAAAAAAAGTCTAAATGATGACCAATGAATCAATGGCTCATTTGCTTTGCTTGCAGGTATTCTCATTGAACTTTTTCTCTCCATACTTCCAGATTTTGTTTAATTTATGCTTTCCATTTTTCTTCGAATAACATAAAAGAATAACTATCGTTCTTAAACCATTCAAGCTACAAAAAATTCATATTGAACCAATCGCTAAATACTTGGGTCTTTATAAAGTCAACTTTATTTAGAAATTTGGAAATTTGTTTATTCAGTTTCGAAGATTTTCTTTTTTATTTGTGAAAAAAGTTCTTGTAAAAGGAATTATAGCCGTTCTGAAAGATAAATCTCTCTCTCTCTCTCTCTCTCTCTCTCTCTCTCTCTCTCTCAAACAGCCATCAAATTTAAGTTAAATGCTTGATTCCATGATACATTTACGAATGTTTTCTCGTAATTTGCGATCCCCAAAAAAGAAGTCAAATATATCAGACCCTGCCCTTATCGGAAAGTAAATACACACTAGTTTTTCTTAATGGACCTGTTAAGTAGACAGAAGGTGTAAGTGACTCTATTGACGAGGAAGGATGGGTAAGCAATCCGTCCGATAAAATGATAGATTAATTGAGCCGTAATTTACAGGAAACAAATCACAGAGATGATAAATGATCTTAAATTGCCAGTGTTAATGATGCTTGTTAATCCATTTGAGAAAAGTGTAAACGTGTATAAATTCCTGTTCGTAAAAGATCTAATGAGATAAGTCATGTACAAATGGGACAAAATGATTCCCAGAGCTGGTGCAACAGATGTTACTCAAATGGACAACATGACAGTACAGCATGCTAACATAATAATTCAAATCTTAGGTATCAATAACAAACGTCATAGAGTGAGCATCTTTCTGTTGTTGAACACTTTATTCAAATTTTAAATTACTGGCTGTTCAGATTCTACACAAAAGCAGAAGACAATCGATGGAAATTTGATACAACAGTACCGTGTATAGTAAGATAAATATAGAAAACTAGTTTCTACCATAACACGTAGTTTAATCATTTTAAAACGGCTGTATAATCGAGGCTGCAGTTGATTAAATATAGCGATTAACCACACGTTAAAAATCACTTCCGAGCGTTTTGATTTGCTGATACATCAGAAAATTCAATTATGACGTCGTAAACTGACGTCATTATTTTTTACGTCACAATACATTGAGTGGGCTTACCGATTATGGCGGGAACTGAAACAAATCTTCTCAAGGAATTTTCAATACTTTGATTTGTAAGTTAATAACAGGTTATGGTAGAAACAAATTACACAACTTATTTGGATTGATTATCTTGTTTATTCAACTCTCGTTAATTAATTTACAAAGTATCAAAACGCTCGCTAAAGTTGTCTTAGCTAAGTCGCTAAATGACATGTAATAATACCGGCATTTTCTTAAAAAATACAACTACTTATTTTACCCCAGTAGTAATACCAATAAGACATTCATAATCAATGTGCATCATTGTAAGATACATGTATATTACATGTATATATATGTACATTTATATAAAAACTTATTATGATTTCCAGTCTTAGAATATTCGATATAATACATGAGTTTCCCTAGATACGAGTATCTCAAAAGAAAATTAGCAGAATTATCCATTCGTCCGTCCATTTCATCAACATTGGCCATAACTATCTTATTGATTAAGGCAATATGGTGCATTCTGAATCTGATACTTTCTTATGAAAACTTTAGAATATCAAATATCTAAATAACCTGAAAATAAGCCATATAAGCGGTACAGACTCGGAGTTCCCATATCGTTATTTCGTATCATTTTTCACGACATATATTTTTTTACTTTAAGTTATTTTTATTTATATAATTTTATTGATTTACAACTTATCCTAGTTTCAAAATTGCGTTATGTTTTCTCCTTCAAGATACTTTTTAAGAGTTTTAAAAGAAATTCGTTGCGAGCTAATATAAAAAGAAGGTACAACCGGTTTTTTTTAATTTCCGACCATGCTTTATTCTCACAGAGCACTGAACATTAAATGTTATGAATTATTTTAGTTCTGACCACATTAGAATACTGCCCTCCCTCCATAAATAACGGGTTACTGTCAGATATGTTTATAATATTTGAAGACATTGCTCATTTACAGACCTACAGCACGTATCTGTAAAAGAATGTAAAGATCAGCATGTGTTGATTAGATCTACTTATAACTTCATTACAGTGCATGTAGACCGGGATGCGTACTAAAGCATATGTTCCTATCTCAAACCGCCTGATATAAAACTGTCAGATTTTATTACTCAGAATCTGCAATTGTTTTGATTAAAGACACATACGGTGAAACAACCACTTTCTGTTTTCAAAACCCGCCATCTTCATATTACAAGGTCAGTAAAAGACAAAGTGCCAAACTAACGACACGCTTTTCATTTTGCTTTCATTAAGAAGGTAGTTCATTTTTTATATTCTCCAAATACCACTGCAATAATCTAAAAAAGTTATAATCAACAAAACATAGGGGAAAGAATTTTTACTTTCAATCGTGTTTTAAAAGTGAATTGGACGGAAGGTTAAAATCAGACGAAGTCCCAAACATACGCCACACTCTTTTCATTTTGTTTTCAATGAGAAGGTAATTCAGAATTTTTATATCTGTCAAATGACATTGCCATAATCTAAAAACTAAGATCAGCAAAACATTGGAAGGAGAATTTCTTTGAAATCGTGTTTCAAAAGTGAATTGGACGCTGGTACAGTATGTTTTATGCTAAGACCATACGTCTTTACGTACAACTATTATCAATTCAATGGGTCATACAAATCGTTATCACCAAGCCACATATATATTCTCAAAATTCCAAGGTAAACAAAGCCTGAATTTTGATATCCCACAATCTTTATTACATATCAGTGGAACTAAAAACTTGATTTGTTGATCCTGAGAAAAAAAACAGCCTGGCTTGGTGTAAGATGTTGTACAGTGATAAATTTAGTCATCAGGATGAAATTGCCGCTCAAGACATTGAAGACATTATTATTGACTCAACAATTGTTTTAACTTCCTGGTGTTCATTATTATTCAAAAGAGCAAAGAAAGAGTAAATGAAGAAGACAAACCTATATGATCGAGGTGGTAGCTCGGATTGGTTCAAATCTACATAAGATAAATACATTTTGAAATCCCTTTTTAAGCATTCCTACAGCATTTTACATTAAGAATATTTTAAGGCAGCAAAACTAATATCGTCAGTATGATTTTGGTGTCATTGTTATTTACCTTTTGTAATTTGTCACGGTAATTCATATTGGGCAAAAAGCTTAATATCGATATTCTTTTTTGATTGATATTTGATGTAAAAAGTACATTTGCTATATAAGAGATCGTCTCTTTTTCTAGAACAAAAAAGTGATTTCGTGACTCCCATATTCACAACTATCATAATTTGGATTGTAATTTGATAGTTTGTTGAACAGAGATTTTGTCGCTTCCAAGTTTATCCGTGGAAGTGACAAATTAAGTTTTAAACACATCACTGTATGACTGGTATATGACTTGTGTGCTATCAGAGAAGAATGATAGAAAGTACTATTGAACTAAATGGCATTGGAAATGTACTCACTGTTAATCTAAATGAGTCATGACACATCAGTTTTTATCGGCGGAAAACTTTATGATAAATCGAAACAAAGACATCCTGATGCTTACACGAACGCGAAGTTTTAGTATTACAAGCACTTAAATATTAATTCTACCTCAAGAAATAAGCCTTACCTATTGCCAGACGTCAATATACTTGTTGCCGAACAAATGCATTTCAATACATAAAACTTGAATTGCGAACTTATGGTGCTTATATAAAACATGTCAGATATTTCTAGAACGCAGTAAATATTTACCTAACCTTGCCATCATTTTTAATGTATCATCGATAATTCTTATCCTGTTATACTTAACATGGGATTCAGTTTTTCAAATATACGCAGTTTAATATGTTTGTCGTTTGTCGTTTTGTCATAAGCTTTTATAGTCTTTAAGTTCCAATAAGTTGTGAAACACTTTGAAATAAACGTATTACTGGGATAGAACCATATATATTTTGTCACATTTTCTTTCAATTATTTACATATGGTATTTATACGCAAACTTAAAAGGCATCAAAATGACGTTACAGTCGTCCAAACATGTGAGCTCGTAAATGCACTTGGAATGAGATGCCCTGGTAGCGTCTTGTTTTGAACTCATCGTTGTTGCATGTATGCCACGAGAAATAAACATAGCAATTGTTGACCGAAAGACTGTCAACAAATGATAAGTAGCTCTAATTATGATCTCTCTCTCTCTCTCTCTCTCTCTCTCTCTCTCTCTCTCTCTGTTTATCATTAATTGTAAAGGCGACTTTGTCATATAGAACCATTGTTTTTATGACGGAACACGTCGAGCACTGATCGGAAGTATTGAACAGTAAAGGACCGTAACGAAGGCGGGTAACATTTCAGTGTTGAGCGGTGGGCATTGTACAGAATCAACTGTTTGGGTTTCCATACATTATATTTTAAAGGAGATGTAAGTTAATGTAAATTAAAAGTATTTTTCTTGTATTAATTTGGAGGGAATCCTCCTAATTACCACCTTGTAACATAAAATCAAAACTAGACAAAAATCTTACTGATAAACCATTATACTCTGCAAACGTATCTTTTATATGCAGTTAATTTGACGCACAGTCTGTTTCAGTCCTTTGTAGATTATATTTATATTTTAAATCCTATTATGTTATCCGATTAACCTTGTACGACAACCCTCCTTCACGACGATCCAGAATGTCAACCATTTGACATACTTTAATAAAAAGATGAAGGAAGGAATGTTTTATTGATCTAATTTTTTTTTAAACTTATCATCAGAAGACTCAGGCAGTCATAACTTCAAGAAGGTCATTGGTTTATAACTTTAATTACAGCTCTTGATGATATTTGATTACACGGCCATCAGTGCAAATAAGATAAAGTGACTTTGATTAGATTTGTTATGTAAATGTCGGCCTTCATAGTTGATAGATTTATATGATTAGATTCATCAATAAGCTATTCAGTAAATTATAGACCTAGACCCCATCACCATTTGTTATCAGACTGTTTAGTTTTTGGTTCGGTATTAAAGATTTTAATTACATCAAATAAGGAGAACATATGCTTTTGGTAGTTAGAAAATTTTCTTTGATATGTCCGCACAGCGGACACAATTAAGATAATTTGTTGCAATATTAATATTTCACTACACCATATACCCAGCTGTCTGTCAAGTGCTTATTGTATGAGTATGAAACTCTATCGCCCCTTCTGTGTTTTTATTTTTGTTTTTTGTTTTTTTGGTTTTTTTTTTTGTTTTTTAGGTTTTTTGGGTTTTTTTTTTTTATCAATTTAAATGTTATTTCATTGTATTTCATTTCTATTTTTAAGAAGTATTACGTATTTCAATATGTTGATATTTTTATATTTACAAATTTATAATTTACACTGGTTTACTCTTCTGGAATTTCCATCTTTGACATAAAGGTTAGAAGAGAGGTCAGTGATGATTGGTGATTACAATCTGGTATTTTATTATAAATGTAACATAAGTCAGAGGTATACCAATATAATTTGTTTACATTTCTTAACGTACATCAGGTAAAATATTTTTAAAGGATTTCTACTTGGTAACAAGTCGAAGTTATATGAATCAACATCTTTTCGTCACATTCCACAAGTTTTTAGGTTTTTAATAACATCTGCCAAACATGTTTATCCATCTGATTACCTCGGTAATTTGAACATAAATATGTTTTTCTCCGACTTTTATTGATCTAGGATCATAAAAATATTCCAAAAATTATTGCGAAATCATATTCCCTGAAAAAGCACGTTTCAAATAGATTGAACGTTTGATGCAAACTCAACGACGTAATTGAAAGAATTAGCCTGATCCTAAGGGACGAAGATCAATCGTCTGAAAACGAAAGCCATTATGTCTTTTCAGTCATATATTATATTGACTTCCTTATCGTGTGTTTTACCCATCAGAACAGATCATCCTTAAATAAGATTGCATTCATTCAACGTACATTCGTAAAAACATAAAGTATGTTTATAAAATTTTCAAAGCCAGTCTGTATTAATCATGATGCATGTAGCTTTGTCAGAGCAAATCATAAAATCTGTGAAATTTATTACCAGAGTAATTACATAACTATTATAGAAAATGGAGCATAAGCTGTAAATCTAGATATTTGACAAATATTCTGCTTTGTTGTTTTCGTTATCTTGTGCCTGACGTCAGTATTACTCTGTTGATCAGTGGGAAGAAAGAAGCAAACAAAAGTCGGCATGTCACAAGTGGATAATGTGAAGATGTCATCTCATCGCGGCCAGTTTCTCTTTTCTATGATGCAGATTCAACGTGACTGTCAAATCCACCGATCCTTTAATAAAAATATTGGACTTATTACTAATTTCTTGCATGTCTTATCAAAATAGAAATCATACGAAGCTCGGTCAGAATTCGGTGACAAAACCCTGCACATGAACATTCGGATATATACCATATTCTTAGTTTTACCACTTTTTCTTATCTACTATCGGAGCGATATGCTTAAATGGGACGCTGACACTTTACGGATACCTGATGTCATCTCTTTTAAGATGATAACTCTTCTTCAATTTTGTCTTCTTCGTCGAGATTTATAATATCGAATATATCTTGTTTGAAGAAAAACCATCTACATGGATAAGAGCATTGTACTGATAAAGTATCCCTGGCCTGTTTTTGCAAATTTGGGTAAATGTCGGTCAACATAAATATATTTTATATCATTTTCAGCAGCATGTCCAAGCTGCTAAATATATAAGAATGACTAAAAACTAAAACTGTATTTAATCATTAAGAAGTCTTTAATAAACCTAAGTAGCCATTTACTTGGTTTATATTGATACATTTGAAAAACAAGATTGCAATGACTGTGACTCGAATCCTTGACACCGTTACTTAAAGGCAAATAGTCTAACCATAACTACGACGGGAATATAAGACTTTGTCGCATACCTAGTCCCACCCGTATTTGTTATGTGACACGACGTGCGTCTTGTAGATATATGATAAATCTTTAAAACAGATGATGAGGGAAATGTTCCCCTTGTCGCATACCTAGTCCCTTCCTTATTTGGTATGTGACACGACGTGCCATCATGGCCTAGTTGATATATGATAAATCTTTACAATAGATGATGAGGGATATGTTCCCCTTGTCGCATACCTAGTCCCTTCCGTATTTGGTATGTGACACGACGTGCCATCATGGCCTGGTTGATATATGATAAATCTGTAAAACAGATGATGAGGGATATGTTCCCCTTGTCGCATACCTAGTCCCACCCGTATTTCGTATTTGACACGACGTGCTTTCATGGCCTGGTTGATATATGATAAATCTGTATAACAGATGATGAGGGATATGTTCCCCTTGTCGCATACCTAGTCCCACCCGTATTTGGTATGTGACACGACGTGCCATCATGGTCTAGTTGATATATGATAAATCTGTAAAACAGATGATGAGGGATATGTTCCCCTTGTCGCATACCTAGACCCGTCCAACCTTTTTCTTGTTTATTACTATCACCCTTTGTGACTTATACCCGTATTTGGTATGTGACACGACGTGCCATCATGGCCTGGTTGATTAATATGGTAAATCTGTAAATAACAGATGAGAGATATGTCCCCCTTGTCGCATACCTAATCGCGACCTCCCCCTTTTCTCGTTTTTGACCATCACCGATTGTGACCTTCTTGTATTCGAAATTTTGCGTGCCATCATGGCCTGGTTGATTAACATGGTAATCTATGAATAACAGATGAGAAATATGTCCGCCTTGTCGCATACCTAATCGCGACCTCCCCTTATTTCGTTTGTGGCCATCACCGATTGTGACATTCTTGTATTTGAAAATCTGTGACACGGCGGGTGCCGCGCGCGGAGCAGGAGTTGCTTACACTTCTGGTGCACCTGAACTCACCCCGGATTTTAGTGGGGTCCGTGTTACCATTGTAGTTTAACGGTCGCCATCATGACGTGGTTGATTGTTATAACATATCGATTTTATAAATGAGGAGGCAATTTGTTACCCTTGCCATACACCTAGTCCCGACATTTTTACCATTTATGACTTATTGAATGAGACATTTTCTCGGATTTGAGTTAAAGGTTACACGGTGGGTGCCGCACGTAGAGCGGGGTGTCATAGCCTTCCGTATACCTTATCCCGACCTTTTGTTACCGATTACGACTATTACCTAATTAGACATTTTCCCGGATTTGAAATATAGTGACACGGCGGGTGCCGCGCGCGGAGCAGGAGTTGCTGACTCTTCCGGAGCACCTGAACTCAACCCTGGTTTGTGGTGGGGGTTCATGTTACTTATTTTTCGTGTCTTGCTGTGTTGATATATGTTTGTGTTGTCTCCCATTTTTAGCCATGATTTCGTCTGCCTTTGGATTTTTGATTTATTGATCCCCCCTCTTGGTATCTTCTACAGTCAACTTTTTCATATAAGTATGTTTCCATGAAGTTTTTTGGATAATATTACAAGAGGGTGTAAAATGCTGCAAAATCCAATGCTCTGAAAGAGGGATCTACATTTTTTAAGATTCGAGGTTAGAATTACATTATACCCCATGAAAACATATGAATCAGCCTTTTTCTATACTATGGAAAAACTACATAAGTAAAAGCACTGAAACGCCGTCGCCATATTGAATATGCCGTTAAGTTAATGAATTTTGGTTTTAGATGCTTCATTCTATCAGACATGATTTAAACAGAGGTCACAATGACTTATAAAAGTATATTAAAAAATACAGTAAATATCAACAAAATCGAGTTTGTTTCTAGACCAGTATTACGTGATAACATTAATGTATTATTTATATGACGTCATTTTGTATGGCTAGGTGCGTCTGGCATAGGCCACAAAGATTCTGTTCCATACATAGTACCATATCATACGTCCAGGAGACATTTTACCGATGCGTTGCATGTAGAAAAAAAACTCTGAAAATGTAAGGCTGATACCAGGTGACTTGGAGAAATGAAAACCCCTTGACTGAATCGCAACATAATCAGCGAATCCAAACCAAATTTAATTAGGAAAGTGAAGAATGAATGAAGAAAAATTTTAGCAAAAAAGAAAGTATTTTATTTTTTTAAGACAGATATCTCAAATATTAATTTCAGTTTTTCATTTTCATTTCATTTACATGACTCACCATAACAAAAGAGAGAATTTCGAATCGCTGTTCAAATTTTGCTTGTTGACAAATTAAAAAATATGTGTTTAATAAAATATAAATGTTGGTAACAGATGTGAAATCATGAATACAGAGAAACCTCTTCAAATTCGTCATCCAGACTGCATTTATTAAGAAGATTAATGTTATCTGACAACATTCTTGTTTCGTAAAAATGTCAGATATGTGTCTTTAAACACCATTGCGTGTAAGATACGAAGTTATAGAACAACTAGTTCAACACAATGACCCAGCTGTTTTTCGTAAATCTCAACAGTTTGTGACATGCAGAGTCTATATGGGATCGTTCACCTCCTTGTTGTTGTTATTGTGGTGTCGTTGTTGTTTTTGTTTGTGTCTATGTAATACTTGGTCGCTGTGACATTCATTCTAGCATACATTGTTGGCCCGCCCAATTTTTTCCTTGCTATATTTATTAAATATTTCAACCACATACACTGCAATGCAACTCCGAGATTCTTTCATCCTTTTCTTCATTTTCTAAAAGTTTTTCCTCTATGAAATTAATATATGTATATAGATATGTCAGGAGCCAAAAGTCAAGGACATAAGTTCGTATGTGGGTCTCCCTTATCATCTGGTACCAAATGTTCAGCTGATAAGAGTTTTGTAAAATTCTTCGTAATTATATAGAAACCATAATATCTTTAGGCCCTAACTCTTCATTGAAACGAAGCGATGGGGAATGGTTACTCTAGAATTTTCTATAATTTTGATATCAATCAAGCTAGAGCGGATATTTCTTGGAAGGAGTCAAGATTGATATTAACAGTTTTGTTGGACCCGTGACCAAAATTATAACATTATTGTCTATTGACGAATATTCGCGAAGAAATCAATGTACAAAGCCGGGGAATGCGAGCATACAAGGCCCACTGACGGTCCATAGGTGGGATCAGGTGTCATTGGGGAGTAAGCATTTACTATTGACCAGTGATATTTTCTCCTTTTGTATATATACGGATTATTTCATAGAGGTTTTAAAATTATTTCCACGATTAATTAAAACCTGTGATGTTTCAATTCGAGGAACCAATCTTTTCATTCGACTATCAGTTTTGCCGTCAATACGTAGTTCAGGAGATTAAAAAAAATGTTTTTTGTACCAACTTTTGACATTTTCACTTCTGCTCTGTGTGGAAAACGTGGTTTTTTTAAGGTAACCAAGCTATCTAACATTTCTTTTATCTTTTGATTTAAATTCGTGACCGATTTTTTATCTGTTTATGTTATAATATCATTTTTTCAATTTCAAAGGAGATTTTATAAGCACATTTTCACATTAACAGTAGTTAAGTACTTAACTTTAGTGCTAACCTTGATAACTCCAATAATTTACATTTTACCGATGAAAACGTACATTCCTTCAACATATACTCAGTACATTCCATATTCCATCACTAAACCATGCCGAGAACGGAGATAACCTTTAACACGATCACACAGCGAGTGGATTATATGGATATCATAAAAAATGTCATAAATAGTTACGGCAAAAAGTTTGTTGTTTTAGTATATATTCTTCTAATCCAATAGGATTTAGTATCCCAACGAGTTTCGCTTTGATAGATTAAAAAAAAAATATGCAGAATATCATCGTTCTCGTCATTCAAGATTCGTATAATTCGCCAATATCAAAATTATCTGGTTTGAAAGGAAAATTTTATGTTGGTTATATAGATTTCCAAAAGATCTTTTAAATCTGTCAATGCACAATATTAACAAAAGAAATTCTTAACCTGCCAAATTTAGTTGCATAACCATTTGTTGATCATTTAATTATATAAGAAAGTGAAGGGTCAAGGTCATGACCTACTAGAAAGGACTATTTTCAGCTCTGATACGTCTTTCACAGACATAGTACATTTTTTTCATTTAATTGTATCGCTTCTCTTGAGTACGTGATATATACTTATAATTGAGAAAAGTTATAAAGATATTGTAGTCTATGAATTGAGACATTAATTTGCAGTAAATGTTTCTGTTGCTCTGTTGCAGATTATGAATTAGGGTAACTACTGTTCAATACGTAGGCAGTACTTTACAGTCTCTATAGTCTGGATCATCTGACATTGAGATTTTGCTAAACTTAGTTCTGTCAATATCAATTCAAATAATGACATGCACTCTCTCAAACAGTCGTCCATAGACTCAGATATATTGTTGTATATATGTTATTTCGTTTGCATTTTATTGCCATGTAGTATCTAATTGCATAATGGTCTTGGTATGAGTTTAAGATTCTAGATCTGAGTTCTTAGCCTACATACATATAAATGCCGATATTTTTATTCTCTTCAACAATTCATGAATTGACTAGGTAGCAATATACATCTGGCTCATTTGAAGTTGCATGGATATCTTATCCATCATTGAAAGCAAAAATATCCCCAGGGAATATACGAAAATCTAAGCTCAATGTGATACCATACATAAGGAATACAATCAGTTCTTTCCAAGCGACCCCTCAGTTAAAAGAATCGCTGTATTAGGTGACCTAGGTATATACTTCCCAGTAAATTTATTCCTATATAAAATACCTTAATTCTGAGATTACGTGTCATAGATGACGATTTTTGATTTTTCCCTAAACAGTATCTTAAAACAGGTAAGACTGTTATTAAGGTACATCTATTGAATAATTGCGATCCACGATTGGATGGGACCAGGTGCTCAGATACAGTCACAAATTAGCATGCTTCAATTGTCCCAAATATTCAATGAATACCTGTCGATGTCGATAAAAGTATTTATGTCGGAATAAGAATCAAAATTTTGTTGTATATTCTTCTAAAGATAGAGAGTTCTGTATATGGTCATGCTCCGGACTAACATTTACTTTTCTTGAGAAAGGGTTTTATAATGATGAAAGAAATCCCCGTAATGTAGGGGAAAGCAAATACAGTGTATGTTAATATTACAACTGTGATGGAACAGAATCTTGCAGAGATTTTAATGAGCAGTAATTTAAATATGTTCAGCTGCTGTTGTTCATGCCATGCCATTCAAAGTGACGCACAGCTGTCTGTTCGGCGGCATATTGTAATTATTGTGACTTTCTTTTTCTTTTTATGTAATTCTTATCATGCAATGATTTAATAAGCTTTTTTACTTCTGCATATCAAGTCAATGTTTTGACACTTAGTTATTCTTGAGTGGTGATGTACCGTTAAATTTGCTTTGCAAATGTGAATGAAATCAATCCAGGTTTTGCGGTCCAAGTATCTCTCTCTTGAGAATTAGTTAAGCTGGATAGATAATAAACAATCTATGATATCTTCATCACAAGGGGATCTGTTTTCTAGTATCCATGATTGTAAGTTGATAATGAAGCGAACGGATTTGATTAGCCATGAGAGAATCGAACATTCGTCATAAGGTGTCTCGGTTTGCTTTGGTCTAATACGGGGGTGATATTTCATTTTCTCATGCACCACTTCACATTCAACTTAAACAAAAAGAATTCAAATTTGTAAACACAAGCTTACACATCTCGTACAGCCACATATCTGCTATTCAAACAAGGGGAAAGTATAGGAACGATGACATGGACTTGAATGGATGATGGCACTTGTAATTTCTATTATCATCACGTTAGCATCGTTGTCGTTGTCGTCAGAATATTAGCCAAGCACCACTTGCAAAATAATTCTTTATGTTGAATTTTATAGATCGATCTGGTAAACAAACAGTTTATCCGATAGTTGTAGTTCTTTTCATTTATTAGCTTAGCCCGTCATTTGCTTTCTGTAAGTCTTAAGTTTTTCCGGGGTATCACTTTTTAATGTCCTAGTTGGGCTTTCACACCTCAAGTGTGTATTTCTGATGATAACTACTTTACTTGGTAATTATTAACTATACAACCATGATTTTTTATGTGGCAATGTTCCCTTTTGCAGCAAAAAAGCCTATGATGGACAACAAAAAAGTCAGCAAAGCAGATGAACAAATAGAGTCCAGAAGGAAGGCAGCTAAAATGCTGATAACCGTGGTTGTCGTATTTGCATTGTGCTATTTTCCTGTGCACCTGCTGAATATATTAAGGTAAGAACCAACGTGAACTAGAAATTTGATTAAGTAAAATGTCGGGTTTACGATTAATTATGGAGACTTTGAACGGGACACTCACTTCCTTTTCTTAAACGTGAAAAGGCTTCGAATTTTCTTTGTGTGTATATGCCAAACTAGCTAAGAGGTTCAATATTTTCCATACTTTCATATTGGACTTTCTTATCTAAGAAATCTATATTATATTTTTGCAAAAAAAAAAAATCAATAAAGGGCGTGCGCGTGTATTACTAAACAGTGTATACATTTTTTTTCAATATTACACGAAAGCTTATCTATGACCACCGTTTTGCATGAATAAGGTTACGTTCATTCCGAACACCTATTGCCAGTTCATATGAGATCTGCGATGTTTCCCGTGTTGAGCCTTAACTAGGTTTCACCGTTGATCATATGCTACTGTTTTGCGTTTCTGCGGAGTTTGAATCATCAATGGCAACAGTGCGCCATGTTAACTCTACATTGTCTCTTGCGCAGAAATAGATACAATTCACCCATTCACACGATAAGTGGTGTTGCGACGGCAAACACCATCATTCTTTAATTATCATAATTTGTAGAACTGAAATTCCCGTGGTGCTTTTTTATTTTCACTTGTACATACTACATGTATATATTCTATTTACTGTAAAATAAAGAATGTTTAAGATTCCAGGGGAAATTCAAACTTCAAGAATGAACAGATCGACATAACTATGACGAAAACAAAAGAAATTAATTCTACAATTACCCGCAATAACATGTACATATAGAACAAAAACCAAAGTAATACTTACCACACTTTAACCTGTCAGACTAGTTTTTTTGCGATAATTTTATTTCCGCGGATATACGCGACAGGATTTGCTCGCGAAAGTTAAATACCCGCTAAAATTTCTAACCAGACATTAACGTGCACAATACAATAATTTCACTTATATTATCATGCACACTACCAAAATGTAGTCTCATGAAAAGATATCTATCTACCTATTCGCGAAATCAAAACTCAGCGAAATTTTTTGTTTAACGTATTTGAGTCCGAGAAAGCAAATGTACATATTTAGCACAATCATGTATCTCATAAGATGTTCGCGTGAAATTTAGGTGATGAAGTCTATATATTATGCTTCTGACCTCGAAATTTCAATAAAATGTATTGTATTGTATTGTTGTTTAACGTCCCACTCTAGAATATTTCAATCATATGAAGACGTCACCGTGTGCCGGTGAAGGGTGACAAATTTTGCCTATGCTCATCACTGCTGGTCGTAGAGCAGGGGGGGGGGGGGTTTAACGTGCCAACACCTACTGTGACACGGGACCTCGGGTTTCATTGTCTCATCCGAAAGACAGGAACGGTGGATTCGAACCCCGAACCCTTCGATTCTAAATCGATTACGCTTACCCTTCGGCCACAGAGGCCCCTCAAAACATGTAGAATAAAAGGAACCGTACTTTGAACATGTAATCAGAACCAACTGATGTTTTGCTTTGTCGTCAGGTTAAATTAGAACAATTGTGTGATTTTTAGCCATAACAATTGTCGTAGGACATTTTAAAAGCCGAGTAAAATGTTAAGTGTACGTATTGATCGTTACGCTAAAGCCAAAGGAAACTATCAGCTGCTTCATTCTTGGATATATAATATTCACTACCAGTTTAGAATTTCCTTTATTTTATCGATGTAATGTCAGTCCACATGCAACAGTTGCTCTCACAAATACAAAGATAATTGAATTTTACACAATTTCTATTCTTTTCACTTGAAAACAAATTTTTAGACTTTTAGAACCATTGTCCTGAGGAAATCACACACATTTGAGTATAAACACGTTTATCAGCAAGTCGAAGCTAATGAAGAAATACGTAAACACTGATTTACTCCTGCGTGCTGTGAGGTCTACTGAGGAATAAAATAACCGATATTTGCACCTAGTTTGGAACTGATCAAATAATCTAAGTGGCGAAATAATGGAAATATTCTCCATGGTATTTTTGTCATTTACCGGACGTCTACTAGAATAAATATATTTTACAATTGTTAGAGACATATAAATATGTAAGAGTAATTTTTCTTTTGCTATAATCGTTCAATACTTATATGTACTTTCATGTTTCCTTTTAAATTATTTTCAAGTTTAGTGATACGTTGTATGGGACTTTAAAAACCACGAAACAGACCTTCAAAGCTCCATTGCCTTTTTATTTCAGAATAATCTATCATTTTTATATAAATAAAGACAATAGACACTTTAACTATAAATGCCGTCCTGTGACTTTAGTTGACAAAATGATACAGATACCCACAAAGACATAGACGTTGCTATAGTAACTGATTTTTTCTTGAATTCAATTTCCGGGAATGTGTATCTTTAACAACAAAGGTTGCAGGACCTGAGTTACTGTGAAAGGTTCTATTGATTTATATTCCTTACAGATAATTTTCAAGCCAAATTTTTGGTTTTTGTTTGTTTGTTTTTATAGTTTTGTTGTTGTATTTACAACACTTTAAAAGCGTTCTCAGTCGTCCGTATTAGCATCGACCTCATGCCAGCTTCAGAAATATTGTTCTAATGATCATATCCCATGCATTCAGGGATATCTCACGCGTCAGTAAATGTAATACGGGCATTGTTTTTTTCTGTCTTACCCGACGGAAAGGGGAAAATCGTTACGCCTCATCTCGGACTCGAAATCTAGACTTCATGGTCTAACGGTAACAACTCTATCGTGGTGTATGAATTAAAAGGCGTAAGAAAATCTGATAACTTTGAAGTGTTTTCTGAACTTATGCTCACTTGACCAATTCACTCTTCTGTTCGTGCAATACAAGACAGCACACTTTATCCATGCCCTTTTGTGATAAACATGTCATATCAGCATGTTACAGAAACGCTGTTGTTTGTAGCGTTCTTTGTTATCAAGATCTTAACAAAGGACAATTATTATTCCCAATGGAAGTCAAATGACGAACCAGTAATGTATATTGACAGTAGAATGGAAGGACATGGCGAAATCATCACTTTATTGATGCAAATATGAGAGAGAGAGAGAGAGAGAGAGAGAGAGAGAGAGAGAGAGAGAGACTTAGTATTTTAATACATGTCTGGATATGTTTGAAAATATTTATACCGATAGTTAAGTCTACGGACAAAAATTTTTGAATAGTTTAGTTGAAGATACCAATCTTTGTGATTTCCTGAAGTTTAATTGACCTGGAGAGATGTGCAAGTTTTTTGGTACTCCGCAGATCATCTATGTATCTGTATTTGAAGCTAAAGCGGCGGAATACTTTTTCTTCAAGAAAGCAAAGACTGGATGATTTCAATTTCGTATAAGTGAAGGCATAAGTCATGATGGGATTAATTCATATTCCACTTGATACCCTATCACGTTTATGCGGGACTACTTGAACTTCAAAAAATTCAATTACTCATAATTTCCTTCAATTCATTCGACGGTTGATGAAGACCATCGTTTATGTAATATTATTGTCTGTACTCATTCTCTATTACTTTCACAATTTTTTCAGCATTTCAATTCCAGTACAATTAATGCTAACCGAAAGCGAGACTAGATTTGATAATTATGTTGTTCTTGTATTTGTCCTATACATTGAGCGATATTTGATATACCGAAATCTACTGTCACCCGAGGCCTATCTTGTTTTGTTAGGCAAAGGCTGATTTTTTCGGGCACACAAAAACGTGAAGGGAAATGATTAAAAAAAAGAATTATCTATTTCCTAGTTCTAGATCTTACACAGTTTATGTACTATACGTCAGTCAGATTCTATTTCTTTCTGCTTTAAATACTCTCAGGCATCAATGCGTGTTAATTACTGTAATTAATGTCAGTAACATTGCCAAGGATTGATTATTATATCTTACACGTAAGCAAGTTTCGATCGTCCTTAGATATCAAATATCTCACGCACATACGTTTCGGTGACTTGAATAACAGTTTGGATTAAAGGTTCGGACTTTCCGATATTGTGTCGTAGCCTTTGTGAAAATTTGTACTGCAAATTGATTTATTAATTATATTGTTGTAGAATGCTAAGGATAAGCTTTTTTCTCATTTCCATGACTCCGTTTAATAAATTTTGTTCTTCAATTGTCACGCACTTCTAACAGAAACATTTGAGTCATCACACATTTTGTAAAGTATGAAAAAGTGAGTCCAGTACAGCTTTGAGCAAAGTAACAGATTTCCGTAAATGTTTGCAAAGAAATAAAAAAATTTTAAAATGTTGGGGTTTTTTTCGTCTGTATCCACTTATTTTATTTGAGTTTGATATATTATGGGCGTATTTTGGGTTTGACTGGTAAACAGGAAATGCTCTCTCTTTAGGATACCTGCTCCCACTTCTTAACATTTGCAGGTCCTTATTTGCCAAGTTTTCATCGAAAGTATACATGTATATTATATCATGGACAAATGATTACTGTTTAGCTGTCATTTCATACATTGGGGTAAGATCAGACTCTACTTTGTATTCATTTACTTTATATTCATGCCAGGTATACAGGGACCCTCAGAAATGGTAATGAAGTATTTGTAAGAGTCTTCTCCCTCGTCTCACACTGGTTACCTTACTTCAACAGCTCCATAAATCCAATCATCTACAACTTTATGAGTGGTAAGTAAAATGATGCATTAGATTGTAGGAAGAAATTGAGGAAGAGGAATCGATATAAATCTAAAACGAATCGCGTATATTTACCAATGCAAACATTGTTTACAATTTATTTCTTCATCTATCAAGGTAAATAGTGCCAAATAGATTCTGAAATAGAATATCTCTTTCTCTCTCTCTCTCTCTCTCTCTCTCTCTCTCTCTCTCTCTCTCTCTCTCTGAAATACATTTTTATGTATTTTTCTCTATTTTCAGCAAAGTTTAGAAATGAGTTCAAAAAGGTTTGTCCCTGCTTTAAAAGAGGACGGAGTGATAGAATTCGAACGAGAAACGGAATACCAACGTTTCCGAGTACTTCTAACTACGCTCCACGTTTAACCAGTAACTCCTGTACAGAACAAATATTGTTGTCTACTTATCATGATTGAACATCATAAAACGCCTTATAAACACAGCAATATAATAACAACAAACATCCCAGTTATTACTGTGTAGCTGAGAGTAAAAGTACACTTAAAACACGAGGGTACAATAACTTTGCTGTATGTCATTAATGATGAATTGACGTATTGCTCCTCGTGAGTGGCCTATGTGCTCTGTAACCGTACATATGTATATCTACAAATGTCTGATAACACAAAGCTGCCTTAACTCTCTCAAAATTATATTGATTCTTAAAACTGCTGAAACAGAAAAAAAGATAAAAAAAAATGTGTAAGCATCTTTAATTTAAGATGTTTTCAAATTTGAAAGCAAAGCGTTGATGTTGATCGAATACTGTTGTCATTATCAATGACGACTTCTATCCTTCGGAATGAATTTTTCATGGAAAATTATTCATCAATAAAAATGTCAAAACTTTTTTTCTCAGTTTAAATGATTTAAGATGCATGACATATTTCCATCGCTGTGCTGCTCTGGGGAATCGTAAAAAATACAGAAAATGTTATTTGAAAAAAATGTTATTAATTTTAGAATCTTTCAATTTTTTTAATTGTATACTTTAAACATTGTTATGATTATCATTAATTGAATGGTATCCTTTAAAACATTAAACGCAAAGTGCGCGTTATTTCAAATTACTACTTCAGATTGTTATGAAGTAGTAACTAATGGTTTGAGTGTAAAACCCACTCGCGCTTGTGTTGTTATTACCATTTGTTTTGTAAATAAGAAAAAAGTATATTAAGTTGAATAATATTCTTTTTGACTAATTCTGATGTATTTCATGACATTGTATTCAATGGTTACTTCTAAGTAAACGGAGCCATTGCACCTGTCTCTTTAATTTGATATTCCAGTCCAAGAATTTTTGTCATATATATGTAACATGAATGTATGTGCAAACATTGTATATTTATGCGGATTAGGATTGTGTTACATCAATTTGAAATAATACATGGAGTTAGAAGTGTAGAATATTGTGATGGTGACCGGAAATGACGTTCACGTGATGTCAGTGGATCCGGTAGGTAAAATACTTTTTTAATTTAAGGACAGTTCACATCAGTACATATGCTGCTGATTAACTTTGCCCTGGAGAATAAGTGCACATTCAAATGCATTGTTCAGACTTTGGCATACAGAAAAGTGACAGCACTAAACTATCAGTCCTACGGGGATGGTGTCGTGCGTTTCGCGATGAAAACTGTCAAAATATTGCCATCAATGACTCTGACAACCCAAGGAAAATAAACAAACGACTATATTTGAATCTCAATTTAGAATACATCAAAATATCATTGCATCTACTGTAAAATAGAGAAAGACTCATATTGATTGCAAAAGCGATCATTTGTTGATTCATGAAAAAAAAATTTCATACATACATACACGCATACATAGTTTTACGATTTTCATTTTAGATGTACTGTTTTGTTGTGGTTGAATTAATTGTGAACATGTTATTTAGTGATTTTTCCGGATGACGTATACATATTTCATTTTGTTGATTACAACTACAAAATACACTGTATTGTGTTGATATATACCCAATTGTAAATATCGATGGAAATAAAATGTACATACAAAACAGACTTATGTTATGATATAACATGTTGTTGTTGTATTGTTGTTTAATGTCCCACTCAAGAATATTTCACTCATATGGAGACCTCACCGTGTGCTGGTGAAGGGCGACGGATTTTGCCTATACTCGGAACCTATGCCCGTAGAGCAGGGAGGGTTCTTTAACGTGCCAACACCTACTGTGACACGGGACCTCGGCTTTTACATTCTAATCCGAAAGACGGACGGCCATCCGCAGAGTGGCGGATTCGAACCCCGGACCATTTGATTCGAAGTCGAACACGCTAACCACTCGTTCACAGAGGCCCCTGATATGACATTATGAGACATTTGCTTTAGAAATATCTCTCTGTGTCGTTTTGCAGGAATTATCACAGACCTTGGCGAATGGTTTAATAGAGTTTTATATTTATTTTCTTTAGTTGTTTAATGTCCCATCCTTGAATCTTTAACTCAAATAGTGATGTCGATGAATGTCGATGGTGCTTCGTCACGAATGGCAATTGGGCAGTGAGGGTTCTTGAACATACCAAAAGATTTTCTAGCACTGTATATTAATTTCTACTCTCTTATCCGAAGGGCAAGAAAAGCTAACCGCTTAAGTTGAGCGAATTCAAATCCACTGCCCTACAATCTGAAATCGAAGCCACATCATCCTTTATCCACATCCGCCTTCCACATTGTAATTATTGTTGTCGAAAGGCAGACAATACTAGTCGTAAGTTTTCCTCTTTTTCATCAAAAATGAATACGCCCGGTCTCGACATTATTCTATTTAATGAATTTACCATTTTGAATTCGCCCAGTTTTGAATTCGCCCACTGAGGATGAGGGCGAAAATAAAACGGGGACGAAATTTTCCCTGTATACAGTAATACTTTAGAAGTATTTCAGTTATGTTACACATGTACATTATCATCAAGTCAATACAGGATGAAGTCATGTTTAACATTGTCGAGGAGTTTATCATATGTAACGAGGGATTTGCAACACCACACTAAAATAACTCTTCACGTGGATCTTCGTTTTTACTGTCGAATTGATGCCAATAGACAGGAAACCAGTTATACTGTAGTCGGGACTCGAATAGTAGGCCTTCCAGTCTTTGGGCATTTTAACACGAAAACAATACCGGCTGAATTAAAAGCAGAATAACAAAATTGACAAAAAAAGTCAGTAAGTAGTACATTTATGTTTTACAAGCGGTATTCTTTCGAGCATTTCATCTCGTCGCGTTTGTGATGAGATCGTGTTTATCCCCGACTCGTATCAAGTGGGATTTGTATTAAAGTTTCGAATATCAATTGGAACTTGATTTGTACTTTGCGGAGATCAAGAATAGATATCTAAAAATGTACATTATCAAAATAACTATATTCCATACTCTGTATATATGATGACTTATTTTTTCCTCGATCCAGTAAATTTCAAAAACACACACAGACGAAGAAGTGGACAAGTGACAATATCTAAAGATATATTTACTTATTTTTACTCTAATTCGCATAAGGCATCTTACATCTGATCAAATTATTTACTCAATCAATGACACTTATGTGTTACACCGAACACGATGGACTGACCGAGTAACGACGGTAAATATATTTATTGCACTTCGATATGTGCTGACATAACAAGAGACAAATTGTTAAGATGTTATTTGACACTTAGCTAAGCGAAAGATCGTCATCTTTCATATAAGGCATCTACACTTTCCTTTATATGTATCGCTGTAAATACCACAATGTCCATAACTATCAACATCCAAGAATCAATGAGCTGTATGTTGACCTTATGCTTGTTGGTATTAGCGCCATCTCTACCGATCTTGATGAGAATTTGACTGTAAACTTGCTGCGGTTGTGAACGATTATCAGGGGAAGCTTAGTCCGCCGGGACACCTGCTCCCATTTCTGGATTTTCAGAGATGTGTGTTTGTCAAATATTCACCAAATTTGTATAATTACTGCCTCCTGATTTTTCTTGCAATTGATGCTTTGGCGTCTGGTTATTTTAGTATTTTTTTCGAGGCATAACGTATGGTATTGCTGTGTAACGTCCCACTAACTCATATGGAGACGTCACCATGTGCCGATGAAGGGCTACACATTTTGCCTATGCTCGGCCCTGCTGGCCGTAGAGCAGGGAGGGTTCTTTATAGTGCCAACACCTACTGTCACACGGGGCCTCGGTTTTTACTGTCTCATCCGTAGGACAGGGACGGCCAACCGCGGAGTGGCGCTGGCGCGGCTCGAACTCGGATCTTTCGATTCGCAGTCGAACACGCTAACCACTCGACCACTTACGCCCCGTCGAGGCATAACGTACTCGTGTATGAAACGTTTCCTTTCTTTGCACTCTTTGAAGCAGCTGTAAACCAAGAATATAAATGATCAAATTTTTATGCATAACACTTGCAAAACATTTTAGTGATATAATCAAATATAAGGCGATGTAACAAAATTAAAGAATGGGTGATTTTTGGACGGATAGTTGAAAATGTATATATATTTTGGTCGATTTATGAAATTTCACAAAATAATCCCTTGCATGAATAAAAAAAATAAGATGATATTTTGATACACCAAGGGGGCATTCAAAAGCCGAGACTAAAACAAAACGAGACAACACCAAAACAGTAATCCATACCAATTCGTACAACAAGATGTATAGAGCCAAACATAGAGTAACACGAACCACACTGAAAATGGGGGGTGAATTCAGGTGCTCCGAAAAGGTATCAACTCCTGCTCGGCGCGGGGCAACCGTCGTGTCAGATGTTTTGAATACGAGAATAAGTCAGTGAGAACTTCAATTCAACCATTTGGAACCCTTGTTAAAGCAGCTTCATTGCCAACAATCTCCCATCAATGAAGTCCTGATAGGAAACATATACTCTAGAATATCGTATCAACTGTTTAAAAGTCCGGGTATGAAATAAGCCTCATACGAATAAAGAAATATGTCAGCAAGAAGAGGAGCACAGTTAGTGCCCATTGGAATGTCAACAGTCTGATGAAAGCTCGTCCACCCGACACAATAAATAGGTTGTCAATAAAATAAAATTCAAGCATTCTAATTATGTAATTTTCAGAGACCTTTTGTTGGAATTAGAGTTGTGTTTAACAAAATCTGGTTATCCCTTCCTAGAACTAGATTTTTATTTCTACGTTCGCCATTCGTTTTGACAAAACCAAGCTAATCTATCTCTTTTATCTTCTCTTTTAGTTTTGAATGAGTAATAGTTGCATAGAGAGTTGAAAGTCAAATGTGTTATGCTCTTTCATGAAGAGAAATTTGACAATAATTTAAGATTTTTTTAATATCATAATTTCTTAGAATCAATGGTTTTCATAATCCGAACTCCATAAACTTTATAAATGCTTGGACTTTTATTGCGCAAGCTTAAATTAACTTGAAATTCTAAATTGGTTTTAATTGTTAGAAAACTTGGTATTCGTACGGAATTATTCAAAAAAGCTCTGTACCATTTCATAAATAAATTCTTTGTCACAAATTTATTCATTATTTTACACATTTACGGTATAATGTTTGCAGTGTAAACATTAAATATGAAAACCTAAATGCATAATGACATTCAGTTATTATTGCCGAGAATTTATGTTGTGCAAGGAAAATTGTATTTTTTACAAATTGCGGATTATACACTTGAGTATCGTTAATACGGACGCCTTCGTTCCAAAGTAAATAGTCTTGATAAATGAAGATTCCGGGTTACTGAAACGACACGCCAACAAGGAGTGTTCCAAAAATAATGTCATTTGCCCTTGTTTTCATACTTTCAAATTCCTCTGGCCCTCAAAAATACTCCGCGCCCGCCTGGATACACTGTTTGAATCTTTCAATACAATTTTGAAAGCAGAATTTATTATCTTCAATGGGTGAAAACCCATTAGGCACTGATAAACGGCAGGCCTAATGGCATTTTTCGACTCGTAGCTCTTTCCAGACAACAGAATTTGAGTTTTGGAAATAAAAGATAGTCACAGGCGGGCATGCCTAGTGAAAATGGGGAATAAGAAGGATAGAAACTATCCCAGACTCATAAAACAAGATCACAAGACGTGTCTTAATGAGCGGGGGCATTATCATATAAAAGGTAATTGAGTGCTTGGGCAGCGGCGTTTGTGGCATGTCTTTATTTTTTCAGAACTAACATACGATGTATTTGTTTAGCTTTGTTGTTACCGTTCTGCTGATTTCTACCGGCAATTCTATCACTGATCCCTCATTATCAAAGAACCTTTCTTCTTTCAATGCGTTGGTGTTTTGCAATACTTGGACGTTTTCTGTTTTTATGGCCCAAATTCTATGTGAACAATTTCGCTTTGGCTCACAATAGTAAACCCGTGTCTCATCATTATTAACGAGTTGTCGAAAGCCCTTTTGCTTTATTTGAGATACATTTTTAGAAACTTTTTTGCATTTGAAATTTTGTACTTCTATTAGCAAATGATATCCACCTTGCAAATGCTTTCCTAAGTTGAAGATGTTTCTTTTGAATAAACTCGCGCTAAAAACAAATTTGACAATCGTGTTAGATCCCTCACAGTGACTCGGGCACTTTTTTCAGTGTATTACTGATTTATTTCTATGTTGCATTTCGTCGTTGTTGATGCAGGACGACCTTGTCGATCTTTGAATTGTTGCCGACTCCTTTTAAATCTAGCAACTAGCCTTTTAAATCTAGCGTACAAATAGCTCTGAGGGACATTTTACCTTCCCAATAAATGACGCAAACCTCACGGTAAATATCTCTATGCCTAGTAACGGTCGTTCTTTTATAAAGGCTTTAATTTCAAGCAAACTTGCAGCTCTTTTACCAGTCATTTCATATATAGTGTAATGAATAAGCTAAAAAGCAGTGTACACTGTTCAAATGTCAGTGAACAAATGAGCTCAAGCTTTACTTTTGTTATGCCTAAGTGTTTATTCAATCGGCTCGGGTTGTTTTGAGTACTCGATTTGCATACGATTATCACGACATTATGCACAAATGACATTATTTTGGATATTTAGTGACTAAATTAAACATCCAAGTATATCGGGTTAGTATATAAAGCGAAATATTTTATTTCACGAGTACCTGCCAAGATGTGATAATGTAAAATTAAATTCTATCGAATATCGAACAGTAAATCAATAACGTGTGAATAAAACTCTATAAGATCCAGAACTGCTTTGACAGGATCGTTTATTAACCGAGTTTTTATCAAGAAAAAGAACGGGTACCAGAACTGAGTTATCCAACATGCCATGTTATTTAGGGTAATGTTAGGTTAATATCATTAAGATAAAAGCTAAAAGCTGGTTATAATTAACATCTAAAATGAAAGAGACACAATGTTGAGTACA
>JACSZP010007010.1:10336-23076 GCA_016161895.1 Pinna nobilis | reverse complement strand
AAAAAAAACTTCTAGTGAAAATTTAGTCCTTTGACCATTGTTTTGTGTGTATGCCGACTCATCTCTGAAATATCCATGATGCAATAAACTCGTACTTGAGCGATATTTAAAACTGTTTAGTCAATGTACATACATACATACATACATACCGTATTTTCCTGCGTATTGCCCATGGGTTATACGTTTTTAAACATATAAAATACCTTCTGTGTGTTGTCTGATAACGCAGGGTATCTGATTAAATGTTTTCCTAAAAGCTAAAGCACATGCGAGCTATGTGATATCTTTCTAATTCAATATCAGTATGTGTCGCAACAGTTAACAAAACAACAATTTTTAATATATTTTTACAGAATTTATAACTATACATTTATTGCCCTGATTGAAGGGATATATGACGATTTGTTTACCCAAGGCAAGTCATATTTCCCGAGGGTGGAGCCCGAGGGAAATATGACTTGTCGCGGGTAAACAAATTTTTGTATATCCCTCTAATCAGGACAATAAATTGTTTATTATACCGAAATACAGAATCAGTAAAGACTATAAGCATTGCCTATCGGAGAGCGCTTTGTTTACATTTATTCATTGGAAGTTTTTGTCTAGGCTTATGACGTTACAATGTAGATGTGACGTAATGTTGCAAATGTAGACGAAGGAAATTATGAATGACGGTACTAAACGAACTGTATCAACCGTCTTTTAAAAATCAACCGAAGGGATAAATTTGAGTATTGTCTACACGTAGGCCTATACAGGATTGCTTGAGACAAAATCTAAGAGTAAGTTCGCTTCGCGAAAGCTGCTTTCGCTGTTATAGTCGTTTACCTTCCATGTGAGTTTTGTATTCGTATTACCTCAGGCAGTACAGTAATACGAACGACAGCTTTGTCGAATAAACTCCAAGGGTTTTCGCAAGAAATATGAACCGATATTAACCGATTTATGAAGGAAATATGACCGCTGCACGCGAGGGTAATATTACACACGCGAGGGATACACGATTTTTTTGTCACCCTGACACGTGACGGCTTTCAACCAATCAACATGTCTTTAACCAATGAGGTATAATAATATAAATTGACATAAAATACAAATATGTTCAGTTTAAATGTTTCATAAAGAAGTTGAAACAGATGTGTAAATCGTACTAAAGTAGGCAAGGCTTACTATAAATAGTAGCAAAAAGTGGTAGACAGCCCGCTGGAAATATGCTTGAGCGGGTTTTCTGAAGAATCTCAAACATAAATGCAATACTTTTCGGTGTGCGGGCTATACAAAGGAAAGGATAATCCATTAGAAATTACGATACTGGGAGAAAAACCCAGATCACATTGTTTGATACGTAGACACAAATGTTGAAAGAGAAAACAGAGGGACGGATGAATTCAAGTGTATGATGTTAGACTGAAGACTTACTCTTCAATCATTCAGACATACAAAATATGTCGTTAGTCATTGTGTTTGATGTCATAATCTAATTTACTTGTTGAATTGACCTGTCGGTGTAACAGGGGATGATAGAGGTGACATAAACACAAGGGAGACTCGGCTAAGCCTTCTTATGGCGAGTTAATAACCAGACTGTTAATGCCCTCATACAAACCTCGTTATACTAATAGACTTATTTTTCTTCCTTTCATAGATTTCCATTCCCTGTCACCTCTATAACAATCTACAAATTTATGTAAGATTATCCGTGAAGCAAGTTTAACTCAATACAGTCAATCGTAGATTTAGAGAGGAGTATTTGTAGGTAGGCTGCTTCTGACGTATCTGTAGATTCACACTCACAAACAATTAGATGGAATTATCAAAATTCCATACAACAAAATAGTATTCAAGAGAAAATTCAAAGGGGCAGTATACAAATTCAAACACGAAACTTGTACGATTTAAAGGTTGGGTTAGGTGAAGTAAGTGAAGTTCTAAGAGATATTGATATTATGTATATTGTATTGGATATTAACCCCTCAGTGTGTAATTAGTTAATACTCGTATCATTAGTGTATGTTGAAGATGAGTGATCTGTAGCTTTAATGCGGTCAGCATCGTAGATGCATTTGATGTACATCGATGACAAGTAAACCAAATATCATAGAAGATTGGATTTAGGGTAATTGAGGAATTTTGTGAGAACATTTACAATTTCAAGTAATACTTACCTTTGTCCTAAGTACGAACTTAATCAGTTTTTTTTATTTTGAGCCATAGTCCAGGACAAAACGTTTTGAGTTTTTCTTTTCTCATGTTCTTGGTCCAAAACCTATCATTCATTTTTTTAAATGAAAATAAAAAATGAAAATTTCGGCAACAGAGATGATCAAATTAAAATAAAATATTTCAGAAGAGCCAAGGGACGTTCGGAATGTCGATTTGTATATCATTCCATGAAATAATAAAAACTAGTAATCCGTCATTTTATATCCCCACGCATTTAACGCTGACTATAGTCCTAAGCACAAGACATTAAGAAGCTCTCATATCGAAATCCCTTGTGACTTATGAAGTTCATTAATCGTCATATATTTAGAACTTCCGTATCTGGTACTGACAGATGACATGCACACATCTTCAATGCACGACATATGCTTTTCTTGGAATCACTCAATGTCACCCGAGCCCGTCTAAGTTGACATATCGGCAGGTTTAACATCAATACAGACTGCGGATACGGCCTTTATTTCATGGAAAAAATATAAATAGCCATACTTCAGACAGATTATCCTGTGTATTTTGTAACAAAAATTGTTCTATTAATCATTCAACAAAAGCCTGATTTATTTCAATGACTTTTAATGTTAATATCGTCTGCTGAAGTTGGTGCTCTTGTCTCAATCCTTTACATGATTTACAAATTACCTTCAAAACATTCTTTGCGATATGCGTTTAGGAAATCTCGGAAAATAAATAAGTATTCCGTACACGACCACTCCTAAGAATAAATTAAAGACAGTTGCTTCTTCGACAAAAATGGAAATAGAAAATATATCTGGCTATCAGAAGTATTCTAAGCATTATTATATTAAACATCGCTCTGATACTACGCATAAACAATCTGAGGTTGAAAAAGATGCTGATTCCCAATGGCAATATTTAGCAGTCTTTGGTGACCTGGTCTTCTGACAGTCTGTTGGAATTTCCCAACAACTTTTTGCTCCTTTAATAGTTCCTGGGCGAATCGTGCTCCCCTGTTTGCTGACCTGTTTCTACATTCTTATGAGACATATTTAATTCTAAAGCTTCTACACGAGAAGACAAAGTCCCTGGCCAATGCCTTCATCTCGACATTTAGATATATCGACGACATGTTATCTTTAAACAATAATTATATCTTTTCATTTGTCCATTTGATATATCCCAGTAAAGAAGAGGTAAATGACATTACACTGTCTTCCAGCTTCTTACTTAGATAAAGTTACTATATAAATGTTGATATTAAACCGGCTACCCAACTTTATGACAAACGGGATGACTTCAGATTCATCATCGAAACGCTCTTTTTCAGCAACGCCTGGGCTTAGAATGTGTGCTTGGTTTCAAAAATATTGTCTTTTTGTCATTTTTCAAATGATAATCGCTATATTCGCTAAATTTATATATGTAGGCTGATAAAGCCCATAAATCCTCAACAGATGCTAAATGAGTTGCATGAGCCTAATATATTTCATCAAAGAAAAATTCCGACTTTGTTGTAAAATCTCGGGGATATAAAGATAATTAGTTAACAATGATCAAAGAGCCAAAATACAAATGTTATTACAAGTGGACCACAATTAACCTCTGAAACTCCAGAGGTGGGACCAGATGTCATGAAGGGTGGGCATTCTCTGTAGGATAATCTCATTCTCAATGAAGGTGACAATAGTTAGTGCCGGCTTTTCCGTAAATTGCATTGGGTTCTCAAACGTATCATTTTATCAATCCATAACATAAAACACGGATAACAGATAGGAAATGTAGTTTTTTTTCTACTGTGAATTTGATATTACGAATATGGGTCAAACAGAATATGACCATAAGAAATCTTCATAATTCCAATTTGTAATCTGTGGAAAAAAATTTTATTAGGTATTATTACTTTAAAATGCATCTCAAATATCCAGGACTGATGTGATACGAATGTATGTCTTAATCAACTATGACACAAATCCATTCAAGTGGCTAAATTAGTTTGAGATTTTCCAAGTTCAATGCCTTCTTTATGTTTTCAATGATTTACTTGATCTTTCTGTTAGCAAGGTTCTCTCTTCTTTCGGTCGTTATCCCATTGCCACAACATTGATGCAACTGTAATAATTTAATCTATGATATAGGGCTAGCAATCACTCATGTGATAACTTTCAATAAAATAAGGTATATATTAACATTAACCGGCGTATAGTCTGGATGATAGCTTTAGTGAAGCAATTATTGTGTTCTGCTCATATTTTTTCCAAGTAATCTATAAGCAATATTCGTTAAAGGGGACTCTTTAAATAAGGCATTTATTTGGACGTTAAGCATAATGTTCTTGTGATTCCCTAGTAATAGCCATCTTCGGATAGAATCCATTTCAAAATTAATGAGTGCCTTACAGAAAGTTAAGCGATAAAGCTTTGAAGATAAAGATCAAATAATTGATATAATTGTTCCAGGAAATATCAATAACCAAAAGTGCGAAGGTGGGGGCAAAATATTACATTCTGAAGTATCATTTTAAAAATTCCTGGGAGGAAAACAATAAAATCACCAAATCCGCCATTGGGAGGACAGATAATTTGCCTTCATTAGCCCATTTAAAATTGATATAATTTAGGCGCGATGCACTCTTCGTGACATAAATGCCTTCAATATATAATGTTACAATTGAATAAGTTGATAAACATGCCTGTAAGATTGGATATAAGCCTATTCTTGTCCCATTTAAAGAATGGTTTTCTAGTCTGAATTTTACTTGGATCTGTATTGTTCTTCTTGAGTAGGTCTGACTGTGTGCACATTAAACAATTCATCTCTTCATGGAGCCTTTAATCAAGTTATGATGTAATTCTATTTTTAACACATGCATTATGAATTTAATTCAAACACAAAAAAATAAAAAAAACGAGAAATGTAGAAATCACAATCATGAACCTGACAAATAAAAATTCCAAGACGCAACCAAACTTTCTTTACATAAAATATTCAATAATATCACGTGACTCCCAGCATCGAAGCTGGTTTGACTCCATTTTATAATAAACAACATGACACAATAATGAATTGAAATTGGACATTTATTAAAAACGCCCGACTAAGTTGACAATAAATAGATAAACAAAATGAATGATTGAATAACATATATTATTTAGTATATACAGGAAGTAACTATTATGGAACAAGAAATGTTTCAGTGAAGGTCAAATGTGGGCACCAAGAAACCGCCATGATGTTTGGCGTTAACCCCAAAACGCGTGAATACCATGATGCCTATCCCTCTCTATGTTCTGTTGTTTATTGTTTCCCCATTATTGTCTTTCGGGAAAATTATGAAATAAGTTGAATTAAACTGGCAAATAGTGGTGTTCTAATTTGCAATGAAAGAAAGTGGTATTCGGAAAGTTGTACTATAAATAACTTCTCATGGATAAGAGTAGATGAAATCATCATATCATCTACCTTTGAAGGGATTGTTATCTATAACTGTATACGACCGTGACAGTTGAATATCAAACAACAATTTATGTTAAAACTATGTATGCTGGATTCGTATAAGAGAGTTGATTGCACTAAGAATGACTAGAAAAAATGCTCTTATATCAATATACGACCTACTTACTGCAGTTTATGACATCGAATAGGCTATAGTGAATGACCAACGTTGTTAATTCGGTAGTTGCGTCTTCAACAAAAATGGCAAAAGGAAATTTTCAAATTTGGTGATCGGTCATTCAAAAAATTACTTTGTTAAACATCACTCTAATTCTACGCACAAGTACTCTGAGGTTGATATGATAAAGATTAAAAAGTTCCTCATTGAAAGTATTTTCGTATTCTTTTGTGACCGTGTCTTCCAACAGTCTATTGAAATTCCCATGGGAATGAATTGTGCTCCTCTTTTAGCTGACCTATTTTTGTATTCTTATGAGGCAGAGTTTATTCAAAAGCTTCTACGTGAGAAGAAAAATTCTCTTGCTGTTACATTCAACTCGACATTAAGATATATCGACCACGTTCTATCTGTCAACAACAACCATTTTCATTCATACGTCGATTCGATATACCCAGTGAACTCGAGATAAAAGACACTACAGAGTCCTCTACGTCTGCTTCGTACTTGAATATTTTACTGAAAATAGACCTTAACGGTAAACTGATAAACTGATAAACGGGATGACACTAGTTTTACCATTGTCAATTTTCCATATTTATGTGGCAATATTCCTTCTTCACCTGAATATGGAGTTTGTCTTTCAACTGATTCGATACTCTAGAGCTTGTTCAACGGTCGGTACAATGATCTGGTTTTCTGATACGGCCTGTCATTGGGACGAATGCTGTCTTACATGTTTCATAACGGTTGTTAGACACTTCGTTACACACTGATTTTGACTACTGATTACTCCGTTTACTTGATCAAGATATAGGGCTCACAGCGGGTGTGGCCGGTCAATAGGGGATGCTTACTCCTCCTAGGCAGCTGATCCCACCTCTGGCGTATCCAGGGGTTCGTTTTTGCCGAGTTCCTTATTTTGTAAATTTTTGTAGGGATTATGAGATCGATCACTGTTCGTCGCCTTTACCTTTTTATCTATTGATTATTCCCTTGTACATCATAGGTTTCCTTTTAGTTTCCCACAGATGACTTAAGATGAAAAAAGATATGACTTCATATAAATGCATTTGGATGCACATTCTCATTCAGACGTTAATTCATTCATGTTCAGGAACGCAGTCAAATTTTATAACTATGTTAAAAGATACTAGCGACGGCGGGTTATCATCCCAATTTTCTCAATTTGAATAAAAAGCGCTTGCCCTCACAAACAATTTACCATTTTATCAATTCAAACCCGTCATCATAAGTTGTTAAAAGATATGAAACAAAACATCACCTGTAAAATTTGATAACCGTTTAAGTTTGAGTATTATCTATTGGATGAGGCTGGATGCACCAATCGTCATTACTTTTGTTTATATCTACCTTATATTGTGAATTAAGCATATAAATAACAAACAATTTGCAGACCTCTTTCTTGACTGCCAATATTGGTATTATCAAATATATCTTTTTTATTTATTATTTCTGAAGCGCCTGGGTCGTTATTTCAGATTGAATCTGGATCGCAGGCAAACCTAATTCATTGAAAAAGATAGCAGTAATGTGTTTCCAGGTGTTGTTTGGCATCTGAAGCGAAAGTTGGGGTCGAACTATATTGGACTTCGGACCAACAGCTTTTGGAAGAGGATGCATTAAAAATACCACTACTGAACAATCTTTAATGCCTAGTATAGACAAATTTAAGAATCACACTATTGACTGTTTTCCATATGCATTATTTTTCAAGAGTTATTCCCCTTTGGTGGCCATATTGTATGGCAACATGAAAAATTTTCTTCTTTATGAAACCAATTTCGATTACGTTGTAGTAGTGAAAAAGACATCATAACTTTCATCAAATTGGTTGTTTAGACTACTGAATACCTAAAACAAAATAGTTTACCTCAAATAAATGTTTTTAAACTGTTAATACCCCTAAACTTTTCATTTAATTTGGTTGATTTATGCAGAAAAACGTATATGCTGCCATACAACATGGTCGCCGAAGGGAAATAACTCTTGTAAAATACTGCTATCGGAAAACAGTCTATTCAAAGACCCTCGGTGCTCTGCATTGACCGATATCGGAACCCTTTTATTAACATTCATGACATTTCATATTAGTCAAAAATTTATGAGTGTGACTCAAAAACAACATTGAGACGAATTATACCACAGATTTCCATGTTAAATGATTCGTATATGTGCAATTTTTTTTATAACGATTATGAAAATTTGCATAAGAATTCCCCAATAAGATGAAGTTATCATCATTTGCAACTATCAAATGACTTATTAATTCAGCGAATCAACACTTACTTATATGTGTATGTTAACTTTAAGTGTGAAGAGTGTGTAAAGAACAGTTCTCAATGCGGGGCCTCCGTGGCCGAGTAGTTAGCGGTTTCGACTGCGAATCAAAAGATCCGGGTTCGAGCGACTCCGCGGTTGGCCGTCCCTGTCTTTCGGATGAGAAAGTAAAATCCGAGGTCCCGTGTCACAGTAGGTGTTGGCATGTTAAAGAACCCTCCCTGCTCTACGGCCATAAGTTCCGAGCATAGGCAAAATTTGTAGCCCTTCACCGCCACACGGTGATGTCTCCATATGAGTGAAATATTCTTGAGTGGGACGTTAAACAATAATACCATACCAAACCATACCAGTTCTCAATGCATTTTGTATCTAGGGATGGGGCTTCCGTGAGACTATCAGGATATTATGGCAATCGCCCATCGATACCAAACGTTTGGTCGGTCAAAATTCTTAAAGATAGTTTTAACAACAGTTCAATGTATCGGGTGTTGCAACAGAGTTTACATCTTGGTTTTATTCCAGTCCTAGGTTCCCAGTGTTTCACAGAATGGCTTGTGGAATTATTAGTTCGATTATGGTAATTGAATCGTCTCTACCGATTTCTCAATTATTTCCTCGGAATTTGACTGTGGGATCGCTGTGGGTGTGACCGGTCAGCAGAGGAAGTTTACACCTCCATGACACCTGATCCCACCTCTGGGATCCAATTGTGTCCAACATTCACCGACTTTGTATATTGTCACGTGATTCTTCAGGCGATTGATACCATTGTATCTGTGATGTTCATGTTATAAACACCCAAAGGTTAAATGTAGGATCTAGATAAAAATCTTGGTCCTTACAAACATGATTGTTTTACAAACGTGATTGGTATCTACAATCTTACCTGTTTTAAGAGATCTTCCAAGGGAAGTAGCAAAATGGGTCACATATGACAGGTTGTCTCTTAAGTCAGGCGATTTATATAGGTAAAAACCATTTTGGGAACCACTCATTTAGGTCACATAAGACAGGTTTTCCTTTAATTCACTTAGACAGGTTAGACTGTATATCGGTATCTGTATTGGTATCCTAAACAAAATAAAGAAAAAGACTTCTACCACAATACATGTTTTTATTTTACTAGAAATGAAATTTAGTAGACCCGCTTTAATGAATCTCGTTTGAGTTTTTAAGCAAATAGAAAAAATGTCAAAGACTAAAATAAATTAATTTTGTCCTTTTAATAGAAAAAATGTCTTCATTGTGATCTTGTTTATGCGGTAATATCAAGTTGAAAATGGGATAAAATAGCATTTTAAGTTTTGTAATTGAATATTTACATAAAATGTTATATGCTGTTGTTCTGGATATGATACTGATTATTCTAAAATGAGTTGATTGTTGAATGAATAGAAAAGTCATCATTTGCATTTTGCCTCGTTGTAATACAGATAAGCCGCATAACTGCCTTTATTATCAGTGACATTACGCAACAAGAATACGTCAATTCAGTAATGTGTTTTATTACTAGAAAATTAATTGGGGAAGGAAACATTAAGATGGAAGCAATTTACATAACTGTTATTTCAACAGTGGTGCGATTAACAAATTAAAGATAGAAGATTAAAGAAATAAATCAGAAGAATAGTAAAGAATCGACCTTAAATAAATAAGAATGAAGTCGGATGATAGAACATCCCATTAGAATAATTTCAATTTTCTTCTTTGCTATGCTTTCCTGTAAGAAGGTCTACAGAAATTCAATCGAGAAGTCAAACACAGTGTTCTTTTTCAATAATCAGAGGGCCGCCGTGGCCTAGTGGATAGCGTGTTAGACTTCGAATCGAGAGATCCAGGGTTCGAGCCCAAGCTTGTACGGTTGGCGGTCCCTCCCTTTCGGATGAGAAGGTGAAAACACATCACAGTTGGTGTTGGCTTGTTAAAGAACCTTCCCTGCTATACGGCCTTAAGTGCCGAGCATGACCAAAATTTGTTGCCCTTCACCGACACACAGTGAGGTCTACATATAGATGAAAGATTCTTGAGTTGAACTTTAAACAACAATGCAAACAAAATAATAAGAAATTATAGAAATTACAAATGGAAGGAAAGAAGGTACAAATCGTCAAATTAGTATAATGGCAATAAATCAAAAAAAATCCGAATGACATTCTATAGATAGATCTCTTGGATTGTTTAAATACTAACAGTAATTGAAATCCAAAATCTAAAGGTCAGAAATATGGTATTGACCCAAATTTCAATGCAGGTTATGCCCAAATATCCCATATTGAAAAAAAGAAATAAATGAAGCAAAAGTTTGGGTCTCATTTTAAAGAAACTTTAGGAGTTTGAAAGCAGCCCCCCGTTATGATGTCAAAAGGTATCTTTAATTACCCTTTTGACCATCAATCCGACAAATGCTAACTTCAATATATCAAATATAGATGTTTAACACAGAAGTTATTCGATCATTTAGCAAACAAATTACCTATTGGCTAGCTTAACATTTACCTGTGCCTCAAAGTTTTTAAAAGCCATGCAATAAGAGGAACATGTTGATAGGTGAAAATAATTTTGAACCTAATATTTATCATTTGGTGATTTAATTATAAATTTGACGCAGCAAATGTATTGAAAATTTTCTGTAATAAAAGTTAATTTGTAATCATACTGACAAATTTTCTTAATTTGAACGTATTCGAACTTGGTAGCATTCATCTAAAGAGGGATACATAATATCAGTTTAAAACATTCATTTAATGATCAATCTATAAGAGATACGACTTTATGGCAATTTATAAGCATATTCTGGTGATTGGGTCATTAATATCACACTTAGAAAAAAGCAATAGCGACCAAGGTTGATTCTTTAAAAGTTTTATCTACATTAAGTCTAAAGAACAATTTTACGGGCTGCATTAGTCGCTTAAATGGTTTCTGCTGTAATAAATGAATTAAATGTCCCTTGTTAATTCCTTTTAACCCCGTCAATACAGCTGAACTGAGCCTCTAATGAAACCAATGGCATGAGATTCATTTTCTTTAATTTTCATCGAACATTTTGCTCTGTTCATTTGTATAATGGTTGTATCACCATAAAACCTCCCAATCTTGATTAGCATATATCAGTGATATCTAAAACGCTTTGACAACAACGATACACGGAAATTGCTTTAAAAAAATCTTGCGTTTATTTAAAACGCATAAACTAGCTATTAGCGGCAACATTAGTAACGCAATGACTAGGAACTAAAACGCACATTCTGTGCCTGCGATAGGGGCATTACTTTTCCGAAAGGGTCCTCCTCTAGTTTGTTTGTAACAATGCACACAAGGCAGATGTGATCGGTGAAAAGGCGATGCTGACTCTCAATTGTACCTTACTCATTTCTGAAATAGTTAAAGGTGAGAAGGTAAAAGTAATAAACAGTGATCGATCTTATAACATAGATAGACAGAATAAGAAGTTGGGCAAATACCAGTCCCTGGACACAACAGAGGTGGGATCAGGTGCCAAAGAGTAAGTATACCTTGTTGCCCGATCAGACCTAACGTAAGCCCTATATCTTGATCAGGTAAACGTCTCTTTGTCCTACGTTCTGTGGATTTGTGTACTTTCCAATAGACAAACGATGCCCCCTTTTGTAATTTTGTATTATTTATCATTGCACTCTATTTGCATTGTAATCGTTTACAGTTAGCGCAATTCGTATTTTTCATTAGTACTTAATATTTTGTAAATATTTATCTGAACATGAGAATCAAGTATAAAAATGAAAAAAGTTTGGTTGCGACTAGTTCACGACAAATGTTTAATTCTGTTATTAGTTAAAGGCCACCGAATGGAATATCACACAGCTATACAACATCAACTACTACCTTGATATAGAGTCCATTCACCTGTAACAAAAGTTATTTCAAGCATCTTCTTTAATACTTGTTAACTCAACCATTATAACTTATTTTCTGTCATCATAATCATAATAAAGATTTGATTTGGAAGTCAAATAATCTAATGTACAACACAAATTTAGTATTGAAGGTACGGCAAATAAATCTGTCGAGTTGTCAGTGCAAGACATTCCGATATCAAGATGTATAAAAAAAATAATAACATATTTTCTTCCGCCTCATGAGATGATATAAACATTGTTTTCATTACGTTTTCTAGTTTCTATTACCTGAAAATTTCGTATGTGATTAGGCCAAGAGGCTTGGTATATTTTTTTTTTTTTTTTTTTTTTTGTTATTTGAATGAAACATTTAATCTAATAAAGCAAATATAATTATTTCCATATAGAGAAAAGTCAAATTAAGATAACAGTGATTTCATTGACTTTACACGGAATGTTATCAATCACTAGAACTTTATATAATTGAGAAACTCTTATGTTTCATTGTTAAAGATGCAATAAAAATTTATATTTATAACAATTATAAAATGATAACATGATAATCATCATCATCATCATATTAATAAAAGTAATAATAATAAGAATAAGAAAAAAAAAGATAAGAATAATAATAAGAATAATAATAGCAATAGTTACAATAATTAAAATAATACTAAGAATAAGAATAATGATAATAATAATAATATTGATGATGATGATAAAAAATAATTTTGCTGCTGCTGCTACTGCTGCTGCTGCTGCTGCTG